>UCOM01000909.1:0-56712 GCA_900474385.1 Ormyrus pomaceus
AATATTTTCCACCATACGACACGACAAAACTTTTAAAAGATCCAAATAACAGAAACGCTAAATTTATCACAGAATACATTAAATCCTGCAAAATCTTAATTTAAATGTCTATAGACAACAATTAAAAATGTTGCATTGCTATTCTAACCCCATACCCTTATCCTCATACATCCTCATACATCCCAGTAAAATTCCTATCCTTTATTAAATAATAGTATCCTTAAAAACCCCACGGTGCCTACACGGCCTTGAGAAGACTTAATTTAATCAGAGATAATCAATTAACTACAATCGATAATACAGTTCCACATATTAATTCCTGCATTCACCGGGTAATGGCTTCACAAGGATTAGTCTAATCCAATAGCCAAAAAGAGAAGAAGAAGAAGAAGAGCCTATTACCTGCCTTACCTACAAACGATTAGTGCGTTTGATACTATATGTAGTAATAAGTAATAACACCGTCGGCCGAAGCGCTGCCAGACCCTGTGCAATCAGTCCACAAGTTTCGCTTTTAGCGAAAGTAGTGGCTGAAAAATGCAGAACAGTTCGAAAATTGTCAACATTTTCAGAACTTCGCCAAGGTTACTAAAAATCAAAAATCTTTTACAACATGTAAGAAAAGACAGTAACAAACAGGGTCCCGATCATGATCCACATGGGGGGTAAGTTAATTGATTCTTATTACATAATATTCGTCAATTTAGGTTATGTTTACGTGGACTGCACAGGATAAGACAGATTATTACATATAACATGAATTTTAATTTTTAGCTGGCGTTATCGAGAACCACCAACCCCTCCTAGGTGGGCATACTATCAAAGCATTGGGTGTGCAAGTTTATTGTACTGGTGGTTTTACTGGAACCTGTATCATGGATGGGAACATATAGTTGTGAGTAAAGTGCAAAATAATAAGTCGAAATGAATTGTATTGAACGAAACGGTAGATGTTTTAGTTCGTCTATATTCCTTTTGATTTTATTACTTTCATAAGAACAGAAGCAAATAATTTAAGTAAAAGTCAAGTTTATCTATAATTTAAAGTAGAAAATAAGTGAATTTTAAAAATAAGTGTTTAAAAATTGTTGATGTACTTTAATTCCATTAACTGTCATTAAGATCAAATAAGAAAAAAATAGAAAATACTGATCATCAATAAAAAGCAAAGTATATACCTTATACACGCAATGTAAAATTTAAACATTTTCATTAATGTAATAAATTATTAATTGAATTGTTATTATTTACAGGGTCGTTATTATGGTAGTTTTTTGCCAAACCCACGAGATTGGACAGATGAAGAGCTGGGAATTCCTCCAGAATAAGTTTCTACTTATAGGTAAATTAATTGTAGGAAAAGTAATATAAAAATAAAAAAATTTTAAAATTTAATGAATAAAATGCTTTTTCCTTTATTTGTTACAGATTATAAAGGTATTATTGTAAATTAATAAAGGTTGATTAAAATTGTTAAGAATGATATTAATCAATTATTCTAATTCTAAATATTTTTATTGTTGCTTTTTTTAAGTATAAAATTGAATAGTATTATCTGTTTTGTATAAAATTCTTTGAATACATAAAAATATATATTTATTTCATTTTTGTTGAAATCAATTTTCATTTTGATTTTACAAACGAGGGGTTTTGATAGTCACAGTCTTTACCTCTAGGTACCCATGTAATCCTTCTTCGCCCCTAAAATTAAAATACATTACAGTTAAAATGCACACATTTAAAAATGCACTAAATATATAAATTATATTCTTACAATTCTCGACCAATGCCAGATTTTTTATAACCTCCGAAGGGTGTTTGAGATGTAATAGCATCGTAGCAATTAATCCTAAATAAATAAATATTCTATTAGTTTTAAACTAGCTCAATTTATAAAGATTCTATTTAAAAGTTAATGCAAACCAAACGCTTCCAGCTTCAATAGCATTGGCGAAAGCCAATGCCTTATCGATGTCCTTGGTAATGATACCAGCAGCAAGACCATAAGTTGTCTTGTTTGCTCTTTCAATAGCTTCTTCGATACTGCTAAACTTTAAGACAGACTGGACCGGTCCGAAAATTTCTTCTTTTGCAATCCTCATGTCGTCTTTGACGTCTCCAAAAATGGTAGGCTAAATCGGAAACAAAATGTAAATAAACCATCAGAAGTTCAAAATTGCATAATTATTTCAAAGTGAACGTACTGCAATAAAGTATCCCTTGTCTCCAACGCGACTTCCACCAGCGACCAAAGAAGCTCCTTCCTTCTTTCCAGACTCGATCAACCCCATGACCTTGTCGAACATGTCCTGATCGATTTGTGGTCCCTGATCAGTGCTGGCATCGAAGGGATCTCCGACTTTCCTGCGCGATACCAAAGCTTTAGCCTCATTAATGAATTTATCGTAGACCTTTGCGTCAACGAAAGTTCGGGAGCCAGCGCAACAACTCTGTCCGTGATTGTCGAAGATGGCATGGTAAGCGATTTCAGCTGCTTCTTTAACTGGAATTATTTATACATTCTTCGTGATTGGGCTTATAATTAACGGTATTTAAAATTGTTTATGTCGTTTTCGTAAAAGCAAAGCGATAAATTGCACTTTTTATCAATGTTCAATTAAACTTCTGCATGCAGTAAACAATGACATAATTTTTTTATCTCTGGCTTTCCAGATTGTAAGCCTTACAATCAGTGTAATTAGCCAAGAAATATTGCTTTTGGAAAACAAATTCTTCGCACGATAAATGGGATAAAAATAATTTTTGCGGTGAAAACAAAATTTATCAATAAAGAGCTTTTGTCTCTGTAACTTTTGTTTCGACAGACAAGTAATCACTTACTGTCAGCATCTTCGCAAACAATCAGAGGGCTTTTGCCTCCCAACTCGAGGCTGATTCTCTTCAAGTTGGATTTTCCAGCAGCTTGCATTATGAGATGTCCAACCTGAAATAAAAAGCACTGCTTGCTAAACGCCTCAAATAAATAAGGAAAACCTCAAATTTGAAAGAAAACCTACATCGGTAGAGCCAGTGAAGGCGACCTTGTTGATGTCCATGTGCTCGGCGATGGCAGCTCCAGCGGTGGGACCGTAGCCATTAATAACGTTCACGACTCCCGGTGGGAATCCTGCCTCCTTAACCAGGGCAGCCATGCAAAGTGCTGTCAAAGGTGTCTGCTCCGCCGGTTTCAAGACGATCGTGCAGCCAGCGGCCAAAGCTGGACCCCACTTCCACGCGAGCATCGGAATCGGGTAATTCCAAGGGATGATCTGACCCACGACGCCTACTGGCTCCTTTTTCGTCATGGAGTAAAAACCACCGTCTGTGTGTGAACGTAGGAAGGTTTTTAATGGTTTTTAATTTCAGAAACTGAATTTTAGCTGAAATTTGTTACTAAAGACCAAAGATAAATCAAAAGTATTTGACTAATATTGAACTTTTAAATTATCCACGACATTTTAATTAGTTCTTCTAAAACAATTATCACGGTTGAGAGACCAGATGATTAACAATTTGGCGTTATTCAATATTTAGTACTTTTACGTGAAGCTAATTAATAAATTTGTCAATTACCAACTGGAATAGTTGATCCGTGAATTTTGTCACACCAACCAGCATAGTACCGAAGGAGACTAGCACTTCCCACAATTTCCATTTCTGAATTAACGTAGGATTTTCCATTATCCAAAGTCTCAAGACTGGCCAAATATTCGAGGTCACGTTCCATGAGATCAGCAAGCTATGTGATAATTTATCAAATAATTCGTCAATAAAACAAAATCCTTACTAATAATGATAACAAGTATACTATTCAGCCAGGTTTTCCATACTTTGTTCATCAACTTTCCTCTTGCGGATGCATCCATGACTCTCCATGGCGAATTACGGTGGAAAGCCCTCCTGGCTGCTGCGACTGCTTTGTCTACATCGGCCTGCGCAAAAAAAAAAAAAAAAAATAATGACTTGATGACTGCGTTTACCAACTAATAGGTATTATTAGTGGAAGTTATTGCTTCAGCCTGCGTACCTTCTTTCCCTCGGACACCTCAGCGATCACTCCTCCGGTGGCCGGGTTAATTGTGGCGAACGTTTGCCCATCTACGGAATCCACGAATTCATTGTCGATGAACAGCTATAATTAGAAATATTTGTTGCGATTTGTAACAAGTAAAGCATTTTTTAAATTCCATTTACACAATAGACGGAAAATATTGTACAACTTATATTGTACAGCTATAAAATCGTTTTTACTTTTACATTTATATTTTTTAAACCTTTTTTAAATAAGAGTATGGATTGAAAATTCATTAAACATAACTTTTTTTGTGATCATGAAAGTAAGTTAAGTGCGTCTTCACAAGTGCTGAACTGTGCTCGTAAAACAACGGAGGCTTTTTTCATAAACTAAAGAATAAAGTTGGAATATTAAATTAATTAGATGACTTTTAATAACTTTTTATCGCTTGATAATATTAGAATGTGTGTAAAGTAATAATGTAAATTTCTTTGGTGTAATTTTTAATAAGTTAAAAATTGGATTATTAATATATTAATATTATACTAATTACGAAATATTTTTAGAAAGCAATGACATACTTTAATTTTTAAATAATATTTCATTCAATAATTTTTTAAACAATGAAAATATAAAAATTAAAGATTACATGTGTTTTATTTTTTCAATATAAAGTAAAAAGGCTAAAATTTTTACATTTTTAAAATTTTCTGCCTTAAACTATCATTATACACCAATATTTAAAAATTTTCTAAAATATGTATCTTTTGGACGTGTACTGCATGGCAACTACTGACTGTTCATACAAATAATAAGAATCGTACACTTAAACCTTACGCACAATTATTTAGCATTGGTAAAATTTATATATATATATATATTGGGCTAAAATAAAAAATTTACGATTCTTATGTGCATAAACGAACCAATGCCATCTTTTGTAATATTTATTCAAAAATGTAAATATTCATTCAAAAATGTAGGCGTGTCAAACATCATGCGATAATAAAGCTGTTAAAGTATATCACCAAAGCCGTATATGTACTGAGGGCGACAAGCTTACTAAACGTCACTGTTGTTTTTTACTGCGTCACAAACTCTATGCTAATATAAATTTCTCAAATATTGCGAAGAAATTAACTAATGTAATGAATGAACTTATAATTGCGAGGAGGACTGACCTTTGTGTACTTAATAACTGGCTTAGCAATCACCATGTTTGAAATCAAAGTCTTACACTTGGTTGAAAACGAGTTCTTTCAAAGTCTTGCAGTCGAGTGGCTGGAGATTCGCCGGCTCGCAGTTTTATTACTTGTATGTATCCTATCCTTGCAGCGGGTCGCACGAGCGCGCACTGCCGGCGAACGTTGAAATCGTGCGAGTCATAAATTGATTCGTCCCGGCTTCTACCTCTGGTCGATTGATAACCTTCCTCTGCTCGGTAAATACAATAACCGCTCTGATGATAAAGAAAAAAATGATAGATTGGCAACTTTCATTTCTGTACTATTTACATTCCGATAAGTGGAATTAATGTAATTTCAAGGGGCAAATTTAATCTGCGTTAAATGAATTGTAAAGAATTCATTTATTTTAGTTAAAACAATGCAAAATCTGAATGCGCATTATATGTATGTGAAATTGTCGAAACACAAGACTGCATGCAGCAATTAATTTGAAAATTATAATAATACGCTCCAAAAATACTATTTACAAACTAACAGTGAGATAGAGTAATAATTAAAGAAATTATTTTGTTAAAATAAAACAAAATATTAAAGATTATTTGAAGAAAGCAATTTTAATTATAGTGCGAGTGGGTCGATTAAAAATGATCCCCCTAGACTTAATTTTGGAAATTAATTCTTAGCAAAGTTTCGGCCAATAGTTATGGCCTTTATCAAGCTTTTAATATTCTTTTTTGTGAAGAAAAATAATTTATTTGAAGCGGCGAACCTTGTCGGAAAGCCCTAGGCGATGGGACCTGGACTCTCATATTAACTGTGACTATTGGCCGAAACGTTGCTAAAAATTAGGAAATAAAATTTCCAAAATTAAGTCCAAGGGGCTCATTTTTAATCAACCCACTCAATAATCGAGACTATATATCGAACATTCTAAGCTTCGCCATCTACACAAAACAATTTTAAATTAGGGTGATTGGATCAGTACAAGGACAAGGCCAGTAGATTGGCAGTTTTGTAAGTTATTATATCTATCAAACTAATTATTTTTCAAGTAAAATCTTTAATTTTGACTGCAAAGAAATTTACTAAAATAAAATTAAAGGTGATACTTATCAACGAGTGTCCTTTTAACATAAAACAAAGTATCTTCAAAAATAGTGTCCATCTACTGGACCTTCTCTATGTATAACCCAATAGATAGAATAGTTAACTAAACGGAGATATGGCAGTTGTCCATCTACTGGACATACGTATCTTTCGCATCATTTTTGCAAATTTTCAATTTAAACAAATATTTTTAATACTTCTGGATTTACTGATAAATTGAAGTATATTTGCTTGCAAACAACAAATACCCATAAAAATCTGCTTGATACAAAGTATAAAAATCCTTAATCGTCCATCTATTGGGCAGTTTACCCTATTAAGAGGCCAAACGTTTTAATAAATCAGATATTTTTTGCGGCGCGTTTAAAGATTTTAGCTTTTGCCAATCTTCAATTTGATGATACAAATAACTACATTCGTATTTTACAAATTTTTCGCTCGATTATGACACTGCTTTACATATTATCTAATCAGGAATGTTTAACTTCTGTCAAAAGTACAATCAGTATTTTGCGATAAAAAATGTCCTGAAATTTCAATACAATCTGTAAAACTGTATTTCAATTAAAAAAAGTCATATTAAATTAAAAGGACATTGCGTGCATGTATTACGAATGCTCAGAACCGGGCTTACATAACAATGACAAGCCCAAGAGCTTGAACACGCGACATTTTTCCAAGCATGTTTATAAACGTTCGACGATCATATCGTTTTATTACAAAATTCAGTATCTTACGGTATCTTAAAATATTCATTTGAGAGCTTATCGTTGACAATTTGTTTTTTATCAGTTTTTTAATTCATTTCGCCCAACATGTACAAGATTTTTCTTGTAGTTTCAAAACCATAACTTTTTACGTACATTTAAAGGAAATTCATACCATAGCAGTTTCGATTATTCAGAGTCTCCTCTTTCAAACCTTGCACTCTAAATTTACCTACGCTCGATAACAAATATAACTAGTTTTTAAGTAAAAAAAAAATAAATGTAGCTATTAATGGTAGTTGTTGTTCAAATTTTTTATTATGGCCGTCGTTTAGCCCTAAATAGCGCCCTTAAAGACATAACAGTCGCTAATACCCACTGGGGGATGCGACTTTAAATAAATGAATGAAAAAAAGACTCAATGTCAAAATATAAGCAGAGTCGTAACAAAACCAGTCGTAAATAACAAGACATCGGCCATAATAAAACATTTTTTAACAGCGTTATTATTAGCTACATTTATTTGATTATTAGTTGCTGCCGTTAGCGGCAGCATCTTCCAATTTAGTTTTTAAAAGTAAGTAAAAAAAATTAAAACTTTTATAAAATGTATAAAAGTACTCTGCAAATCTGTTAAAAGTTACGAAAAACAACTTTCAAATAAAAATTTAGAAGCTCGAAGATAAAAGATATAATATTCTTTAACAGCTAAGCTTCAAACTATATGGAAAAATTTAGATATAAGTGTAAGATGAAAATCGAAGTTCTAATCAATCAGTTATTTGTGTATCTATGCTGTCATTCTGCAAAAGCTCTTTTACAAACTTTGATTAAGAAAGTACAATCTATATTTAATAATTTATCAAATGATAAACTTAAAAAAAAATGCTTACTCACGTTTAAAAAGCAAAGCATATTGCAACGAAGATTCAAAACGCAAAAATTAGAGAGTGATAAAAGAATACTTATGTACAGTCATTATAGTATTCTCATAATAATCTGTAATATTATAGTGAATGTTTTATCAAAAAGTAAAATTATTGATAAAACCCAGCTAATACATTAAAATATAAATGTTTCGTGCATTTGAAGCGGCAAACTAACGTCTTTTTTGGGACCTATCCAAAACTTAAAGAACAGCAGTATATCAGAGAGGTTGGGGTCGATGTGAGAATGGTGGGGAAGCAGTAGGTATATATAAAAGTCTGTTCTCTCAGTTTCTCAGATGCTCTTCACGTGGTCGGCTTGGAGACCTACCAGAATAGTTTGACTTTTTTCGTGATATAATTGCAAAGAATTGCAACTTATCGTCATTACACAACATGGCTCCAAAACCAGTACCCAATCCAAATCCGCAAATTAAATATACTAAGGTAATTCTATTTTATAAATTATTGCAGTAATTTAAGTAAATTTTATAAAATGCGCAGTTCTTAGAAAAGTAGTTTGCCAAGTAGTCCTACAAAAAAAATTTGTAACTACAAATTATCTCTTATTTTAAGTAAAATTATTCTGACATAAATAAATGTTTATACTATCCAACAAAAATATCTTCTTAAATCTAACAGTCTTTTTCATTACAAAATCTTTAGTTATGTTTTATTGTTACAAACGAAATGAATAAAATGTTTATAAAATCATTTTTATTAATACTACAATGAGAGAAATGTATATTAAAAATTACTATTTTTTATAGTAAAATTTAATATATATGTATTAATTTTTAATATTTTATATAGTAATTTTTCTCATACGTCAGTATATCCCACCGCTACTATATAAAATAGTAAAAATTAATACATATATAATAAATTTTAATATACCATTTCTCTCAGTGTATAATCTTGAATTACTCAGCATTTAAGAGATAAGTTATAATAACACTACTTCGTAATTCATATGTCATGGAATAATCGTATAAAAGCTCCAAGAAATTCCTTATCCATATATAGTTTATTACTAAAAATATATGTATTAAAAAACAAGATATTTATAAAATCACTACATATGTTACAATTTAACTTATTTTTAAATCGAATCCATGTTCGAATGCACTTTCGTAAAACTAAAACTCATTAGTCGCAACAACTAATTCAACTGATTAGATTAGATATTGGGAATCCATTAATCCGCGAAATTTTTAATGCATTCGAAACAACAGCTTTTAAAATTTGAAAGATTAGCAACGTGTAACACGGATTCTGCCAGATCGATACGGTTCGGCTAAAATTGAGATTCGATTATACGCTGCAATTTTTCTCAAAATTCAAATCTTAATATGCATTTAAAATCTAATATAGTGCAGTTAAAGTGATTGTAAATGTTTAAAGACACATTGATTCTGAAATTTCGCAACTCAGTAAAAAACAAGTTAAATAAAAAGTAATTTTTCGGGTTTCAATAATAAACAATTTGAAAATTGATTGCTAAATTTATTGTAAATGAAATATTATTTTTTAATTAATCATAAATTTTAGTTAAAAATAATCAGAAGTTAAATAAAAATTTAAAAAATACGTTTTAACGATTGTTATGTATTATTGAAAATGAAAAATTGTATTATGAAAATGTATTATAAGAATGTATTATTAAAAATGTAAAATGGACAACTATTTCAAAGTAACTTGAGTTGAAAAAATGCTTTATTGTTCTTATGGACGGAGAAATTGAAACCAAATGCTGCGTATTAATAAACGATTATATATCACTTGTACAATTTGTTAAATGTTAATTGTGCGAAAAAAAATGGTATTCATGTTTTTCCTACGTATGATTAATAATAAATTATATGCGGAAAAAACTTTGTAAATGCAAAATAGTATTCTAAATTATTATAATTACTCGTTAAAAGAATTCAATAGATGATGACAAACAATTCTAAGTTGATACTATAACTAATTTTGATAATATGATATTGCGCATGTAGATGTATTACTTGATAGTAACTCATAAAGCAATGTAATGCAAGTAAAAATGAAAAAGAATGATTGTACAATTTTTCAGCTTTGCACTTACAACTGCAGAGTTCTTAACGAGCTGTACGTCTATTTACTAAAACTACCTGTTCTCTGTGAATTAAATAAAGTAAACTTTTTTGTTAAACATCTTTACTTCTCTTAGAATCACTAAATTGAATTAGTACCTTATTTAACATGGCTACGTAAAATATAGCAAACTTTAAAACTAATATTAAATCTTATAAAAGTAAAAATTATCCATTTAAATCATTTAAAAAAACGTTTGTTTTTTTAATAAATTTTGAATTTTGATAACAAATTAAACATCACTTTTTAATAATAAGACTATAAATCCATCTAGACTAAATATAATTTTTCGAATAAAACGATTCACAACTTTGAGCCATTTCATCATACGGTGTAGATAATCCAATAATATTTATTGATATTTATCTTCCTTATCACTCATTGTTTAAAAAAATATTCTCTTCCACAATTTTATCTTTTATATTATCTTAGTAAACAACGACCAACCTTATTGTGTAAATGACGTAATGTCTTCCATCAAATCAAAATATACGTAAAAATATACGTAAAAATAAACTCTCTTATGAAAAGTATAATAATGTAGAGAGTACTTTCATTTCATTTTACCAGTTACATTTGAAAATATCTAAAATGGAAATATTTGGAGAGATATATTAGAGTTTTTCCATATTAAATATAAAAATAATAATTTGATACGTCTAGAATAATATAATTTATTCTAATTTATCATGTTTTAGATATTCATTAATAATGAATGGGTTGACTCACTAAGCGGTAAAAAATTTACAACGATTAACCCTGCAACTGAGAAAGCGATAACTGAGATATCGGAAGCTGAAAAAGTAAGACGTCATTTGATTTAATGAAAATTCTTCCATACATTTTTTTAAGATAAATATTATATCATAAATAATTAACTTTAAAGGCTGATGTCGATAGAGCTGTAAAAGCAGCAAGAGATGCTTTCCAAAGAGGATCAGTTTGGCGAAGTCTGGACGCTTCCGAGCGTGGAAAACTTATTTACAAGGTACATGAAACTACAGTAACCTGTCAATAAATCAATTTGAATACCAACACAACCATTCATTAATATCTTTACTATGTTCAGCTCGCAGATCTTATTGAAGAAAATTTAAACGAAATTGCAAGTTTAGAATCTTTGGATAATGGCAAACCATTCATGGATTCTTACCTGCAAACGTTAGATTCCATCAAATTCCTTCGCTATTATGCTGGATGTGCTGACAAATTACATGGCAAAACCCTTCCTTGCGGTCAGTATTATTGTATAAAATCAGTAGTTTTAACAGTCGTAAAAAATTGATATCAAAAAATGATCATTCAATTTGTTTTGGAATTGCAGACGGTAAACAATTCGCATTAACTAGAAAAGAACCTATTGGAGTAGTCGGAGCAATAATACCTTGGAATTACCCAATAATCCTGCTGATTTTTAAGCTTGGCATGGCTTTAGCTTCTGGATGTACAATTATCGTTAAACCAGCGGAACAAACTCCTTTAACCGCACTGTACGTAGCACATTTAACGAAAGAAGCAGGATTTCCTCCAGGAGTTGTTAACGTACTTCCTGGTTACGGAGTCCCTGCTGGTGCTGCTATTTCCAGTCACCCAGACATTGACAAAGTCAGCTTTACTGGTTCTTCAGTGGTAAGATCATTTTCAAAAATTGGCTTACTTGGATAACTTGAAAAACAAATAAAACTATTTTAATCAATTAAATTCATTTTCCATCATAAAAATTGAAAACACTAAAATTAAAGCATTTTATAAACTTGCATAAATTTGGAGATTTCTTACAATTTAAATTTATCTAAGCTATTTTCCTGTTTTATTTATAGGTAGGAAAAGCCGTATTAGAAGCTTCGGCTAAATCTAACTTAAAAAAAGTTAGTTTAGAATTGGGAGGAAAGAGTCCATTGGTCGTATTTGATGACGCAAAACGTAAGTAATGGCTCTTTCTTTAAAGTGTTACAATTCAGTTTGCGTGACTTAATGCGTAATAACATATGATTTAACTTTAAAGTGGATCTGGCACTCGGCTATGCTACTCAATGTCTTTTTATCAATGCTGGACAAACCTGCCTGGCTCCCACTCGAACATTTGTTCAAGCTAAAATTTACGATGAATTTGTTAAGAAATATGTTGCACTTGCCTCCAAAGTTAAAGTTGGAGGAGCTTTCGAGCCTGAAGTATTGCAAGGACCTCAGGTAAATTGTGAACATTAAAAACACTTGTTGAATTAAGCAAAAACATATCAATACATTTATTATTTGATAGATCGATACAAAAGGATTTAACAAGGTTTTATCGCTAATTGAAGCCGGTAAAAAGGAAGGAGCCAAATGCGAAATTGGTGGAAAACGTCGTGGATCAGTAGGATATTTTGTAGAACCTACAGTATTCACTAATGTTACAGACAATATGACCATTGTAAAGGAAGAAGTAAGTAATATGTTCAGTAACGCAATTCTGGTGTAAAACGGATATCTGATGGAATTATCCATTGAATGCATAATTGTATTTTATTAGATATTCGGTCCAGTTGCATGCATCTTGAAGTTTGAAACCTTGGAAGAAGTCATCAAAAGAGCTAACGATACTACATATGGTTTGGCAGCTGGTGTTTTTACCGAAAATGTGAATACTGCATTAGAATTCGCAAAGGCTGTTCAAGCTGGAACTGTTTGGTAAGATTAACAACTGAAATCCCTCGATTGTACAGGAAGAAATTTTTCATTAAAAATTTATTAAAAATTTTAGGGTGAATCAATGGGGTGCAGTTGCCCCTCAAGTACCTTTTGGCGGTTACAAACAGTCTGGATTAGGCAGAGAAGCGTAAGTATCGTTTAAGATAGACATTAAATAAAATTGTTGAATTTTATGCTTATTAAATATAAAAAAATCTTAAATATTACAGAGGAATAGACTCACTGGACGAATTCATGGAAACGAAGTCCATAGTCATCAGTGTGCCTACCAATCATTAATAATTACTTTAAAAATATTTTTGTACGTCATTTGTATATTAAAATTTATTTTAAAATAAAATATTTTTTTAATTTAAAAAACTAAATATTAAATCTTCAAAGCTATTTTTATGTACGTTTTTATTTAATGGGGACCTTCACATTCATTTTAAGATAGTAAACCAGACTTACGTTACTGTAGGATGTATACGTTTATATCAAATATATTTTATATAGTGGATGTCAATTACACGTACAATGTACTTTGTCTCAACGAATAAAAATTAATAAATAAAATAAACGAATTAGCTTGAAATTAAAAAAAAAGTCATCTAACTTTCTTTCTAGTTCACAAGTCTTTGAAAGGTTTGATTTTAACCAACTGCCTAATAAACTGATTGTAAATATGGTCACGTCATTGAATATACAAAAGTTAGTTTTGTATCATAATTCTTAGTTGTTAATTAATTCATATGAAATAACTTAAATATCGATATCATTATAGATTTGAAGCGCATTATAAGATAATCATACTTTTCCATGCTTCCAATTAAGGTTTCCGGAATAGCGTAAAAATAAACTTTAAACTGACTCGAATGCGCATCTATAAGTTCTTTTTGTAAATATTGGTCAAACTTGCATGGCTCTCTTTCGTGCCTGTTAAAATTAAAATTTACAATAAAACTGTTGAAAAATCTGTTGCAATTGCATCAATTTTTATTAAATCAACCTTTTCAAACAGAAATAAATTGGAAGGATTTAATAAAGCTTTCTAGCTTATCAAACCTGGTAAAGAAGAAGGCACCAAAATTGAAATTGGTGGAAAAGGTGAAAATGGATATCTATTATAGAAACTTTTATATTTACTGTATTGTGACAGATGATATAATGACGATGACAAATAATTGTAATAATCCATTTAACAATTAAAGTAAATAATTAAAAAAACAACTCGGTGAAACTTATTGAGAAATTCAATAAACTGCTTTTTCACAGAATTGGACACGTAAAATCAAACCAAGACAAGATACTGAACACGATGTGTATAATAGCCGCGTGTGGTGAATATTATTACGAAAATTACGAGAAAGGTCGTGGAGGGGTTTCCCACTGCCGCCTATCTTATTCTTGTGTAAATACTATTCCGATGATAATGAGAGCCCCCTTATCGTCATTCGTCGAAGACCCAGTGCGAATCGATCATGATTCTCAGTAAGTTGTGTACCCGTTTCCAGCACGTCACGAATCGTTTCCAAATCTTTCTGCCCGTCAATCAGCGGCAGAACTGCAGAAATGCCCACTTTACCTATTTCGCCGACGAGAAAACCCGCAGAACAGGTAATTGCCAGAGCCGCTTCTCGAAGCGTTTGCGTTATTTTCAACTCTGTTTTAAATATAAAGTTAAAAAATAACTTGGCTAAGAACGAAAAATGTTATTTAAGAAGTTTATGTACATATTTCGTAGGGGAAACGAAAGAGATGAACATGTATCAGGCGATAAACAATGCACTACACTTGTGTATGGAGAAAGATGAGACTGCAGGTAAGAAAACAGCGAGTGATAAAAAATAGCTCCACACCTTCCGGCGAATAACAATCGAATTCTCACAGAAACCAGTTATACCTCTTAAAAAATCCACCTAATTTAAGAAAAACATTTCCATACGGCAAACTAAACAGATTGCTTTTTTAATCCAAACGTCGCGCCAGCGCGCAACAAACACTCTTTATCTGCTCGCGCGTGTTTTCGCCTCCGCGCATCGAAAACAGAATATATTCCACGATCGAGCGACGAGCTGTTAAAAATTTTCGACCACCGCGTGTATTATATTTCCACAGTGCTCTTCGGCGAGGACGTGGAGTTCGGCGGCGTCTTCCGCTGCTCGATGGGCCTGAAGGACCGATTCGGCCAGGGCCGAGTGTTCAACACGCCTCTGTGCGAGCAGGGCATCGCGGGCTTCGGCATCGGCTTGGCGAACGTCGGTCTCACCGCCATCGCCGAGATCCAGTTCGCCGACTACATCTTTCCGGCGTTCGATCAGGTAGAGTATATATATATGTAATACCATGGGGCGATAAGCAGCCTACGAGCAGCAATACATGATATCGTTGTTCTTCGCAGCTGGTAAACGAGGCAGCCAAGTGTCGGTACCGAAGCGGCGGCCAGTTCGACTGCGGCAAGCTGACGGTGCGAGCTCCCTGCGGCGCGGTGGGCCACGGCGGCCTCTACCACTCGCAGAGTCCCGAGGCTTACTTCGCTCACACTCCTGGGCTCAGGGTCAGTTATGAGCCGATAATTCAGGGCAAAGATTCTATTAATATGAGTCGTGTGCCTCGGGAGAGAGAGAGAGAGAGAGAGAGCCTCCATGCACGTGCGCCACTTGGAGAAAGGCCCGTCCGAGCTTTCGATTTGGCGGTCTGGGATATTCGCGATCGAGGGCCGAGAGCGGGAAGTGCGTTGCCATTGGATTCGTACTTCGCGGGAGTAAATGCACGCCGGCGAACGAGAGCTGCTAATGAAAATGGATAAAAATACACTTTTACACGACGTTATTTGCTTTATTAATTGGCTGAAAAACATATTAAAGCGGTTTTTTCCTTTTTTAATTGCGGCTGTAAACTTGAAAACAGCAGTCGTACGACTATAAAATAGCTCAATCAAATCGAAATCTATTTTCGAAACGCTTTTTACAGTAGACGCTTGCACGGAATAAAAATAAAAACTTACATATACTCATATATTAATCGAAGCTTCGACTCTGTCTCTTTTAAATTTTTTAATATTATCGATAAGTAAAAATAGTCGCTCAGAAAATGAAAGCGAAGCCGTAAAACTGGCCTATTATTAAAAATAATTTTTTTAAAGACAGTTTTTATTAATTGCCCAGGGAGACTACTAAGAACCGATTGAAAATGTTTTAGGTGGTCGTTCCTCGCGGACCGGTACAAGCCAAAGGCCTTTTGTTGAGCTGCATAGAAGAACCGGATCCCTGCATTTTTCTGGAGCCCAAAATTTTATATCGCACGGCCATAGATAAAGTCCCCGTAGACTACTATAAATTAACCCTCGGCAAGGCAGATATCGTCCGCGAAGGTAATGCATAAATTCCCGCTTCCTAAAACTCTAAATTTAATCTCATTAACCGTAACCGCGCTGCAAAGAAAAATGCATCTCTCGGCAAGTATAAAGCATAAGCGATGCCGGCACCGGTCGTTTCCTTATTTAACATTGCATAAAAGTAAAAAAGAAGGCTGAAATTACTTAATAATTGTCAAAGGCAGATATCGAAATTTATTGCCCCTGTAAAATGACGGTTAACGTCGAATATCGTAACGAGAAAAAAGGCCTGTCTCGGCTTATGTAAAGCGGCCAGCTTTGGAAAGCTCTCTTTTCTTCTAAGCATTCTGTTTGTACACTGCAGGCGATGCAATCACCTTGATAGGCTGGGGAACTCAAGTGCACGTCTTGTTAGAAGTTGCCGATCTCGTGCAGAACGAGCTTGGCGCGTCCTGCGAGGTCATAGACCTCTGCTCGATCCTCCCCTGGGACGTCGAGGCGGTCTGCAAGGTGAGAGGATGAATATTATTTTCTTGTGCTGGGTATATATAACTATTATAGCAGCCGTCTTGAGTAATCGATTATTTTTTCCAGTCGGTCAGAAAAACAGGACGCGCCGTTGTGTCTCACGAGGCCCCGCTGACTCAAGGATTCGGAGGCGAAGTCGTCGCGAGGATTCAGGTTTGTGCGAGGCGAGACTTTATTTGCCGGATGCCTGGCTTTATACTGTCCGGTGGCGATTAAATTATTATTCACAAGTTAAGCGCATAATGGCTGATTAACATTCGTTCAATATTTATGCACTGTTAAGTGGATTTGATACGAGCGTCCTTGTCTAATCGAGTCTTTCGCTATTTACTTAAGTGGCGATTTTTCTAATCGAAACTCGTTTTCTATTACTGAAATCGTAAACAATGTGCATTGAAAAAAGGATTTTTCCGCCGCGCGCGGATCGCCTTGTGAAATTAATGTTTTTTTCTTTTCTTCCTTTTTTCTATCGGCCGCTAAAAACTTAATTAAGAAATTCATTACTTTATGAATTATATTCTTGACCGATAACGCTTAAATTAAAAACGCCGAGCCATAAAATACATAATAGAGCTAAAACGCTCCAGTAAAACATAATAAGCAATGAAATGACGAAAGATTTGTTAAAGCCGCTCTTTTTTCTAATTTTTCCTTTTCCCATTGCAGGAGGAATGCTTTTTGCACTTGGAAGCTCCGGTGGCGAGAGTAACAGGTTGGGATACGCCGTTCCCACACGTACACGAGCCGCTTTATCTGCCGGATAAGTGGCGCTGCTTCGAAAGTATCAAAAATACTTTGGAATATTGAGCGCGCCGCTCTCTATCGCGCTCGATTATTATTAAAAGTAAAGCCGTTTCTGTGCAAGAGTTCAACGCTTTTTTTCTTTTTCTTTTTCTTTTTCTTTTTTTTTTTTTTTCTTTTCGTCGACCGAAGCCACGAACACTTTCGCGTCACGTGAACACCTAAACCGGTCCGGTAACGACGACTTTATTTCGCGCACGCTATGATTATTCGCGAATGTAATACTCACCTAAAGGGCGGCTCGACAAAAATACGGGGGATGTATAATCACCGATTAATTAATCTTTCCGCGAGGAGTGAGAGTGAGAGATCGATTTTTGAACGAGTGCTCTTTCGGTTTTCGCCAGAAAGGTATATTGCTGCAGGGAGTGAATCTCTACTGTTGTACGGGAGCTCTTTTTAGTGTTTTAAGACTCATTAAAAATAGCAATAAATCAATATTTTTTAAATACGTTGTTACTTTTTTACCTATTATTTGCAATTTTAATATATGTTTTTTGTAGTCTGATGTAACGTATATTTTTGTAATAACTTTCAATTCCGTTACAATAAATATATTTTTAAAATATTAAAACATTCAATTACCTATCAGAAATTACCAATCGTTAAAATAAAAACTGCATTTTTTAAAATTTATTTCAAACAGTTAGTATAAAATTCTTTCACATAATACTGAAGGCAACTCCTTAGATGTACTGAAGTAAAGATATAGCATTAAATTCGTTAGAAAGGAAGCCAAATAAGTTACTGAAATCTTTTTAAGCTGCAGCATTATAGGTGAGATTTTTTTTTAATTTGCTACTATTTACGACTAGAAAAATCGATAAATTTTATTGAGACCAAGAATTTAAATGCACAGAAAAATTCACCGATTAAAGTAAATTATTATAAAGTTCCACAATTCAATTTTAACGAAATTACGTAATAATTATATTGACTTATGTAATTTGCCAATCGCTCAGAAACGCACGGAAAGCCTAATACATTTTAAATCAAATTTGAAAATGAATTTCTTTTTGTTTTACATCATTTGTTATTTTTTATAATAAATATACACTTAAAAAATAAAGGTCCAGAAATCAATGTCATTCTCACGACATGAAACACTTCTGAATAAAATATAAATAAATTTATGCGATTTTTCATGTATACGCAGCGTAACTTTCATTCAAACTTATGCACTTTAAACAAAGTGCAGCAACAATAAAATGTTTCATATAGAAAGGCTCTAAAGTAATTTGTTAAAAGAAAGGAAAGTTCAAGAGATATTCGCGAAGTAAACCTTTGCATTGGTAAAAGTGAGAGAAGAAGAAATGGACAGCGATTTCGTTTCATTAACCTGCCGAGATTTTTTGCCCCGCGAATAAGCCCGAAGGGCTCAATCTCGGTTCATAGGAGTGCCTCCGGATCGGCTCTAACGGACGTCCTTGGCCTCCTTTAAGGAAAAGACTTGTCTGAATTCAATACGCGTTTTAATCGAGCCGCTCGGACCAGAGCCCGATAATGCGCGTGTAAAGTGTCCGCGTACCTTTCGATCTCATTTATCGCGTTTTGCCGAAAGTTCAATTAAAGGACGGAGATTGCCGAGTCAACGTGAGCTGCTTCAAATTAAAGTCTTATTTGACAATCGTCAGTGTTTATTTCTTTTTCACACTCGAAAGTGCGGGTCCAACAAGGATAATTTGTAATTTTTGCAAATATTTTTTTGTTTTTTCAGTTTTTATTGGCACAAATGAGCCGGAACTTTTGCACGAAATAATAAATATTACGACGAGAGGCGAGATTAACAAACGCACGAGAGTGATTATTTTATTTAGACGATACGCCATAACCAGCGCTAAAATGCATCGGAGAGCGAAATTCATTTATTTATGAAAAAAAAAAAAAAAAATAAACAATTGCCATTTTTCCTAGATTAAAATACACAATCAGATAAATAATGCATTGAAGTGCGAAAGAATAAATTTCAGTGTTGTAATCAAGTAACTACTTTAAAGGCTTATATTTCATTAAACAACATTAACTAGATATTTAAATAGCGCCGCTTGCAAAATCGATTTAAATTTAATCAATTTTATAGAGCGATTCCATAAATCACTGGATTTTTCGAACGAACTATATTTTAGCATTCAGAAATAAATGAAAATGCGTTGAAAATACAAGAGGCTGCCATTGTCGAGGCTCGATAGAAAATCGCTCTATTTTTAAACAAAGGCAAAACTTTTAAAGCTTCAATCAATTTCCTCCGAGCCGTCTTATATATTGTTATTTACCTTTGAAGCTTTACAAGAAAGATTAAGCCGCGACTCAATTGCGCTCCTTTCCTCTGGCAGCTGAAATTCCTCGGTTTATTGGGCCCGTTTTTCTCATTCCAACCCTTTATAGCCTGATAAAGATTGCCGTCCCATTCATTCCTAAAAAGGTCACTCGTTAAAGTTTCATTGTCACTCGGCAGCTAAGACATTACACATTTTACCATTAATCCTTTGGCCATAAATCGCTGCTCTGAAATTAGGCAAGAATCGATCAAAGCATCGCGTAAAAAGCGATTTTACAGCCTAATTGCTTGTAATGTCGAGCAGCGCGGCGTTGCGCACTTGCGAATATCTATAATTTCAATAATAAAAGCAGCCAGCGGCAGCCAGCAGCGAGCAGCAGCCTCAGCACAAAGAGCCTGCCCGAGAGCTCGCTTGAGAAAGAGACGCGCGTAGCCTTGCTTTCCTTCAAAATCGCTTGGCTCCGATCGCTCCAATCGTCAAGTGCATACGCGGATTAAGTGTAATCAGACAACAGCTGAGCGCGCGCGCAGGCACACCGCGCTCTCGCTCAAAGTTGCATTCCACGCTCTGCCGTCGCCGTCGCCGCGCGAGTAAAAATTCTCAATGCTAAAGGAAGTGTGTGTGTGCGCGGCGAGCGTGTGCGAGAGCGCGTTCTCGCAGTATTTTGTAATTTGAAAGGGAAACCACATTCTTTCACTGTGTATTATGATACGTGAAAGTTGGCCGCGCGGCGGCGGCGGCGGCGGCGGCGGCGGCGGCAGCGGCGGCAGCGGCGGCGCCGCGGATAGGGGGATAGGATAGTCGAGCAGAGCGTGGAGCAGCTAAACGCGGAGCGGCACACACGCGCCGACGACCGCGGAGCGACTCTGTATTAATGCCCCGAAGGTCGACTGCTCGAGCTTGCCTATTTCTCTCTCTATCTCCCTCTTTCTTTTTTTTATCGACTCGCCTGTCCTTTTTTTTCGCTCTCCTAAACGCTGCCTTTTGGATTATGAGCTCTGATTATTGTCTTATTTTCCTGCGAGCCAAGGGACGAGTCGGGAAAATTTAGTGGATCGTCTGGTGTCGCGCTTTTCTTGCAAAATAAAAAGGCTCCGGAGGGGATTCCTGCGAGGCGACTGGAGTTTACGACATCGTGTTCTAGTTTATTGTAGTTTCCGCTTACTCTTATCACGAATCACGATTAGTTCCAGTCCTTTCTTGCAACAATAACCCCGATAACGGTGGCAATAATTTGTGTAAGAGCTTCTTTCTCCGGCAGGTTGGTAAAAACATCAAGAGCTCTATGACATACTCAACAGCTCGTAGAATTTCTGAAGCGAGCGATGCTCTTCGCGCCGCTTAAATTGAGTAGCACTCGGACAAGTGGTTTAATTTATTTACTTAAAAATGGTCGATACTCAAACAATTACCGGTCAAATTAAGCGAATTACACGAATCAGCCCAGAATAAAAGCCGTTTGCAAACACCAGCAATAACGATTGTGTCGCAGCCGCGACAAACGATGGCATTACGTCCTATGGAGATGCATTGCTTACAGCCTCGACGAGCAATTGTTTGCATTGTACTGTAAACGATTAGCGATGCGGTCGAACGGTTCGGCCGCTAACATTATGACACACGTATAAAGGTGCTCCGGCCGGTGGGTTCAACGCGCTCTCTCGCCGCGGGTGACGAGCGTTCACGAGCGTTGACTTCTTGTTTCGACATTATGCAACCGTCCCCCGGGAGAGATTTTGTTGGAGGCCGCGAGTATAACAATTTGGATGATAAGTTTCGCACGTGGGCTATAACGCGCGAGATTAGCTGGCCAAACAGAACGTGGGCTTTCGCGTGCGGGGAAAACATCCGATGTTTTTTAGATTACATAGACTCGAGGTGTGTATACGAATTCGTGCAATAACAGGTAATAAAGTAGTCTTGCTTTAGAATTTTGTTTGATACCCGCGCTCATTATTGAATTTATATAACGGATTTTTTTAAACGTAAATGAGAAGCACGCAAAAACTTTTACCGCTTATCATTATCGTTCGAAATAGTACTTTATGAAATTGTTAAATATTTTCTATTTTAATTTTAGCTGATAAGCTCTTACGATTGCTGTTAAAAGATTACAAAAATATACAATGTAGAGAAGTTGCCAATATCGCGGGGATTAAGAAAAATACTTACCTGCCTGCCTTCCGAGTATCGCTACATATATAGTTAATTGATTTACAGATTATCAACGTATTAATTCAGCATTCCTTCATATATGTATGTTTATTAATAGAATTGATATTATGCAAAATTATCCTCTTGTTTTTGGAAACGGAAAATATGTATTTTTCTTCATAATAAATAATAAATCAAATTTTTTTTAAAATTTACATGCATTCGGAGGAAAACATGCTAAAGTTAACGTTTCACTTTAGCTATCTTTCATAAGGATTATGAGTTCTTTAGTTATTATATAAAATATCTGAATACAAGTTAGTCGCAATACGCTATTAACGCTAAATATTAATAACAGTAATAATGGAATTGAAAGCTTATAATTATTTATTTTACATATTTAATATTTTCTCCTTTTCATCTTAATACATACTTGCTGAAAGAGCGAGCTATTATTTATGTGAATAATTTTTCCTAATTAATAATGCATCGAGCAATTAAATATGCAGCTCAAACGCTGCAGGCTTGAAAAGTATTGAATAAAAGTATGTTATACCCTCTTTATAGATTTCAAATCAAAAAAACAGAATCGTTGAAAGCATCACCGCGAAGAAAAAACGAAATACAATCGATCGATCAATCCTTATCAACTGCTAACCCTCCCCTTCGTCATCCCGATACCTTCCCGCGTCTGAGCCCAGAAAAACACGCAATCAAGTGCTAAAGACTCTGAAACACCGACGCTCCAAGAACGATCTTCGCGCCCGAGAGAGACGATAGAAAATGACGAGAGAGCTCGGCTTCAACAGGAACTCGGTACCGCGTCGATTCATCTAGCAGTGGCGGTGCACCCTCGATTGAATAATGGTCTCGAGAGCGCGAGTCTCTCATATTTATAATACGCCCAAGTTCCGCGTCATCGGCCGCCGCTTGCACGGAAAGCTCGATCGCAAGGCGCTTCCGCGATTCCGCGGCCGCTTCGGATGCGCTCGATGTTGTGCGAGGATTGCCAAGAAAAATTGCGCAATTTGTCCGTGCGCAAAAAGAGCGACCGCGCGGGTGACATAAGACGGGATCGTTACTTAATTGATACGCGGCTCAGGTGCGCTCGGGCTGACTTTAGAATCGGGGGGAAATTAAACGAGGATTTTGCGACGTGTGCGGCTGCTTAATTCGCGGATTCGATCGGACGTGCTTGTTTTGCGCGGGGAAATTTATGCTTCTATTTTTTGACCGGCGGAGATTCGGTTTTTATTGACTTTTTTTTTTATAAAACTTTATTTGGCGCAAACTGTCCTTGACTGCTATGTTGAAGGTTGGCCTGACTAGAGAAGAGTTTGTTGTTTTTTTATAACACACATACACTTGAGACTGCAATGGTTTGCTGACGTTTATAAAGTCACGCTTAAAAGCTTACCTTTGTACACGAGGAAAATTAAAATTACACTAAAGGTATCTGTAATCATTATTTTTTAGCGTGATGAATGTATTCTGCTTATAATCTATTTAACAATTTTGTGGAACTGGGTAATAAATGTTAGCAATGAGCTTTCTTTGAACGCTGTCTTGGTGTAATTCCAACTAAAATGAAAATTGTTCGCTTCATTAAAAAGATCGCTATTATTGTTAAAAATAAAAATCTTATAAGTTTGGTAAATTCATTTCCCATTAAATTATTCCTGCGCTGCTTTAATGTACAAAAATATAGATTCAATCTCCCGTAAGAGGTTTATGGAAAGTTAACAAGGTAACCACCTACCACCGTTGCTTTCTCATCCTTTTATGCTCTCAGTTATCGTGAAAGAGGATTTTCTAACAATTGAAAATCCTGCCTTCATATATTAAGAGTTTTTTATGCCCTATCTTGTCCATTGAAAATTCATTTTAGAAAATTGATTATTGAATGTCAAAAAACGTAGTCCCCGTTTACTACTTTTACAAACATCATGCAGTACGAAATTAGTTAATATTATAAAATAATGCACGGAACATTTTTCCAAAGGAAAATTATCTTACTTTATACATCGTGGACAATTAATTTTATTTAAGTGTTGTAACAAGTGCT
This sequence comes from Ormyrus pomaceus, assembly GCA_900474385.1. Classification (NCBI taxonomy): domain Eukaryota; kingdom Metazoa; phylum Arthropoda; class Insecta; order Hymenoptera; family Ormyridae; genus Ormyrus; species Ormyrus pomaceus. Next base: position 23,895 of record UCOM01000909.1, read on the forward strand.
TCGGAAACATTAACGTCAGAATTTTTCCATTCGACGAAACATGTTATTATTCGCAGCTGCTGCAAAATATTTTAAGTTTGCACTTCCAAATGCGGTAACTTCGTTGAAGCTTATCACGTTCAAAAACACAACTTTAAAAAAATATCCCCAGATAATGGGTTATTAATGTTTGTGAAAGATAGTAACATTTATGCTCAACATTATATGCTCAAATTAAAGAATTTAGCTGAAAGGAAGTAAGATTATTTTTTGGATCATTAAGTATTTTATCTTCGTTGAATATTAGTACACTAAAACAAGTTGATTCTGACAGCAAGCAAAATAATCTATTTGAAAAGCATCTGCTTCTAATAAAACAAAATCTACTTAGTCTAACATTCCGGGGAGTAGAATTTTCTCCTTTCTTTAATTATAATACTTATACATTTGGAAAATAACTTATCAAATAAATTATTTGTTATTTTGGATTTTTTCTTGCATTGAGACTATTAACTTTTCAACACTAAATATTCTGTAATACTCAAATTAAGTAGCAATCTACTTCTCTACTTGTGGCAAGCAGTCGTATAGATGCAGTAGATCTTATTCTTGGCTCAAGCAAAACGCGACTAGTCGTAAGTGTCATAAAACAAAATGATTTTCCGCGTGAACCAAGTGGATTATTATACTTATTTCTAGGGATCTTTTAATCAGGGTAGTTCATCGAATCATTTAATAAACATAAAATACAATTGAAACGTTAAAAATAATTTACCGTTTCGATTTACTGATATATTCCTAATAATACTTGTTTTCATCGATTTCAAAAAGGAGATTATCAGTTCGTGGCTTTCGTTCTTTTATGTCTTTTATATTTTGAAATTGAATAGGTAATAAACAAAATAATAAATCCCGGCGAATGACTTAATTTGAAAATATTTATATTTTCGAAAACGAATTTTCGGGTATATTAAATCCAGGTATTATTTTATTTTATGAAGTGCGATAAATTAAAATAAATTTACACGCGCCTTAAATTATTCGCGGAATCATACAAAAAAAGAATCCATCAAATGAATTTGTGTGCGCACGCGAAGCTTTTCATTCAAAGATTACTTAAAAAAAAACAGTTTAATTAAAATCGATTAATTATTCTAAAAACAAAACTCGACGTATATTAAAAATTCCAACACTTCCTTTTTCAAGAGCAATAATCCGAATGAATGCTCGTTAAATACCCGAATGATTGCAAAACATGAGTACTAAATATGTAACATCCAGAAGCGACGTCATCCATCATTCATAATCACTTAATAAATACAACAGATTTTGATTTAAATAGTTGCTGTACGGAACTTTGGCGGAGCCTCCATTAGCACTTTGCATTTGCACACGTGCCGCATCGGAATTATGATTTAATCATCGAAACTTCGCGCCTCATTAAATATTTTCCAGCCGCGGGGACAATAAATTTTTCATTACAGTTTAAATGCCTGGGCCCGAATCTAAAATAAACGTGACATAAGGCGATTTTGTTAAAATTTATAGCTCCGAATGAAGTTTGTCTCGAGCCTCCGAGCAAAGAATCGCAAATTACGTTGGCTCGTGTATATCCAGCAGACGTTTTTTTTTTCGCAAAGAAAGGCAAGTGTAATCTGTTTGCTCCGCGACTTAATGAAATGCACGTGTCGGTCTGAAAATAAAATTGTTCAAACACGATCTTATAGGCTTGAAATTTCTATATACGAGGCGGAGCGAAAAAAAAAAATCTGTAGCAATTTAAAATGCAAATCGCCATCAGAGGCGAGAACAGATTTCGAAAGTGTAGCGGCTTGGCTCTCCGCGCGAGCTCGGAAAAGGCTTCGGAAAAATCGTCGGCTCGCCGCGTCTTCACGAAAAAGTGTGCCAGAGCGCCACAGACACGGACATTCTCGCCTACAGGCGCAAATCGAGTTTTCAGTTTTCAAGCGTATTATTAGCATTCGACAAATTGATCATTGAACGGGGCACCGACATTGGTTAACTTTCCGGGGGCTTACTTACGCAATGATCAACGCGCGACTCTCGGCCGCCGCCGCCGCTGCTCGCTGAACCGATAAGTCCGCAGCCCGCGATTGAATTTTTATGAATTTTTCGCATGGGCGTAACTTTATATTTACTCGGGGAACGTTATATCTCTCTCTCTCTCTCTCTCTCTCCCCCCGTGCTTATTTTACAAAAGACCACTGTAACTAACCATTAAATTGCGCCAATTTCGCAAAATTAAACCGCGCGCGCGTGTGTTTTTTTTTCTTCTCTTTACCCCGCGCGCGCGATCGGACTTGCGTCAGAGAGCGCCGGCTGAAATTATGGAAAATTAACAATTAAAAGCGCAGCGACGCTTTTGGACGCGAGGAATGCGCGCTTTGCGCAAAATTTTCGCACTTTTTTCAACGCGTCTCTCTCTCTCTCTCTTTTGTTGCGTTTAATCGATGTAGAATGTTAATAGGGCAAAAAACACTGGGCAGTTAGACTTGGACGCCTATTTCAGAGACTTTTATTTTAGCGCATTCGTACGGACATTGAATGAAAGGAACGCCTTGGCAACCTTGATTTTTATTTATTCCCTGTCACAATTCGTGTGTGGTGATCGGATTTCTCTGTGCCAGAACTCTTTGTTGCGTTTATATATATATAAAACCGCCTCGTATAAACTGTCAATAAAAGAGTAAATAAAAAAAAAGAGGGTAAATCGTTCGATCGCCGTTTAACTTACAAATTCTGTCAAAACATTGAAAAATAAATAACGAGCAGGCAATCTCGAGGCACTATTTTAATTTAATGAAAGTAAATTAAATGCAAAAAAGGGGCTGAGATAATTTAAAATAACGCGATAGTAGCTAATTAGCCTTATTGCGAGATGATAGAACCTGCCATTGATTGCGGATATCTTTTTCGCGCGCAATCGGCAGTCAAATTAAGGTGTCGACAATTTACAAATACTCGCTCGCCTCTGTTTACGGACAATGAGCGCCTGCAACTAAAAACAGATATACACTGTTTTTACAACTGGGTATAACGACGAGCCGGCCGATTGTTAGTGACACCTGTACACGTGCCTGTTATTATAGCCCGCTGATAATAAAAGCGGAAAAATAAAAAAAAGCGCAAAGTGTAAGGATATCGCACGAGCGACCTGGAAAGATTAAATTGCGCTTTTCTTTGAAGAATTTTTCCTTCAAAACGGTTTCTTACGTCGAAAATTTTGATTTTATCTTTGTCTATAAATGAAAGTCGATTTCAAAAATAATGTTGATTTGAGTTTCTTCTTCGAATTCAGCTTAAAAATAGTAGTGCCGCGCTAAAAAGATGTTTTTCAGCTGAATAATTATTTTTTTTAAATAAAGGTGCGGCCCATCAAAGGCTTTCTGAAGAGAATAACAAGATACTAATATCAACTGAAGTCAAGCTGCAGCATTAAAATCATTTTCAAAAACAAGTAAATTTTTCCAGACAAAACTTCGCGAGACAAAATAGAGATAGTATAGGAGATATTTGACGTTATTATTATGCATGCAAACTTTTTATCCCACATTTAATCTAAAAATATATTATACAAAAATCTAGAATTTTTCAACCATTACAGGTTTAATTTACGAGATAGACGGTTAAAATGCATATGATACATTATTTGAAGTTAAGAAGCAAGACGGAAAATATTTGTCTGTATAAAAACTTAGTACAAAAAAGCGTAAAATTTATCGCTCCCATTTCTGTTGATTCACTCTTGAAATAGGATATAAATTTTTTGCATACGGGATTTAGCAGTTCCTATATTATCAGAAGATATTGAAAAATTACAGCGATCCCTCGCAAATGATGAATAATTAATTTACCAACTTTAATGCTGCATTGAATTTCATCCATTCGCTCAACACACATAAGAAATTTAATTTAATTTATAGACTCGCTAATAAATAATAAATTAGCAGTCAATAACGAATAACAAATTAGGAGATTGTGATTACATTAAATATACTATTACAGTACCCGCTGGCAGTGGTAATAAAAAAAAAGTTCTGCATTGGTTATCACTTTACGTAATCGTAAACTAAAAAAAAAAGTCCAATAGACCTGAGCAAACCTCTGCAGTGGCTTTAAACTTTGTCGCAATCTTATTGTCGTTACCAAAAGTATACGTTTCCAAAAGTGTATAATTTTCATCGTTATGCAAGATTCTGGTTGAATGGATGATTGAGGTTTAATCAGCTTGTATACACTTGTTATACTTTTTACGGCCCATTGAAGTCAATGAAAAGAAACTTTAAATAAAAAAATTTCTCTTTGAATAATAGTTCTTGAAATAATACAAAATAATGTCGGGCTTTCTTAAAATTTGATAATTATTCTTTGCTATATTCCTTCAAAGTTTGGCAAACATTTATTCTTTCTAATTATATAAATATAAAGTATGTAGGTGCAAAGAAAAGCTGATCAAAGAATTCATTCATTCAAACAGGATATTGTGCAATAAAAGAAATCAAATTTTTAAATGCTTTTATGAGTACTTTCAAATGAATTCCTATTAACTTTATATTACATTTGCTCAAGTATTAAAATTTCTAAAATCGAAACCTGGAAATGAAAAATTGAAATACTGCTCTTGAGATCTTTTAATTTGAAATTGTAAAACTCGCGCAAGAATATTCAAGCGGAAAAGTAAATAATTTTATTTGACTTAATAAAAGTAGAGTGCCTTGAATAACTCACGAACGTAAAACAAATTAGTCTGCGGAAAAATATCAAACAGCGACAATACAACAAGTATTTAACATCGACCCATCGTGCGAAACATAAATGTTATTGTACGATAGCACTCAATTAAGACATGCTTATTAGCGTAACTATATTGTCATCGGGGTTACCGAGATCTAGAATCTAAAAAATAGGTTGAAAAACCAATGTTACAGATAACGATAACGAACAAGCTAATTACTAATGCATAGAGGCCCCAACTTCTAAATTCATTCATATTCCCATTAAATCTCCGAGCAACCGATAAACTTTATGGTTTTATCAGCGCCTCGTCCGCATCGAGAATAAAGGCCATTCTTCTCTCCATTTCGTATAAAAATGCACGAACGCGACACAGTTGCATAACATTACGATAGAGCGAGCCGTGAATCAATGCGAGCTCGGACCGACGATCCGACGAGTTACTTATCGCGCTGAATTCACGATTACTCCGGCAAAGGTCACTGAAACCTCCGTCCGTCGCGCGAGTTGGACGAACCTGGAAAATCGGAAGCAGCTGAAAAGCCACACTATACCGTCGCCAATCCAAGCGGATGTAGCTCTCTCGTGCGGTTAGGCCAGATTGCTCGGCTTGCATCGATAAAGGCGTTAAGTAGGGAAATAAACGATTAGGGCAGGTTGTTTGTGTCCGTTACCATGAGTAACCTATCTTATCCAGCGGCGATAACCGGCCCCGAACAACAAGCACACGAAGAAACTTGTTTACTCACTCGCAACGTTATAAAGTTTAACCCGTTAATCCCTCTGGTCGTTTGTTGCAAAAATTAATTTTTAGAGAAAAAATCAGCCCGCGCGCCGCGCGCCGATTGTTAATCGGCCGCAGCTTTCGAAAGTATTTCGCTTAACGAGGATGTAAAAACTCTTCCATGCAGATAAAAGGAACGTTAAATTCCATTCACAGTGAAGTAGATAAAAGCCCGATTCATTTCACCGGGAATTGAACGCTTCGCTCGAGGGGAAAACGAGCTTCGATCTTTTTTTCTAGGCTGTAAAAAGAAGGAGTTAATTGAATAATACTGTACTGTATTATATAAAGTAAATGTAAGAGCAGCCGAGATGTAATAGTTTCCTAAGATATCATCAATGTCATAATGCGTATTTCGTTCGAAGAAGAAAACTGCTTGCGGCCTTACCCAAATATGCTGAAGTAAAAAACTACAGCAATGTCGAGCACCAAATTTAAATGAGTTTAATCTCGTCGCATAATCATTGCCTTGACTAAAAATAGATGTTTCTAAATTAAATTTTTGACGTTAATGAATTCTCCATTGAATAAAATTCCCGAATTGACTGCATAAACTTCTTGTAGCTGTAAAACAGCATTTTTAACATCGTGGAAGGTTGTGATAAATAATTCTGAAGTAATACATTTTTTATAAACTTATGCTACAACTTTTTCAATTAAAAAAAAAGGAGATAGCATCGACAAGCTAAGTAGCTTTTCGACTTCTATTCTTTTTGTTCGAAAAGAATTTTATAAATATATTAAATAAATACAATATTTCGAGCGTAAATAAAGCAAAAACCTGCATCGCATTGCCTTTTCAATCATGAAATATTAACCAAGCCATAAAAAAAAAAATCTAGTCGCGCAACATAAAACATCCTCGATGACGAGCATTCGCCGCTAAACCTATCTGCACTGGTGGCACAGCAATGGAACGGCCAATAAAACATTTATCAAAAAGGCAGTTAATGGATTACTAAAAGCTTCTCAATTAACCGCGCGCTCGATTCAATCGGGCCAAAGGCTCGCACGAGTGCTCGCATAAAATACGAAATGAAGTTGACAATGTCGCCTGCTTTATTTATAGATGACTCCTCTCTCTCTCTCTCTCTCTCTCTCTCCCTCTCTTTCTCCCTCTATCCCTGCTGTCACTCCGTCTTGGACTCTCACTGTCTTTGCTCTCGAGGCGACTTCATTGCCGCGTTACGACGCGCAAATACTCTTCGCGCCGACTCGGGGACTCTTTAAAGTCAGTTCTAAATGCAAAACTATGGCGAGGGGCGCAGGCGACTCGAGAGAAGAAAAAAAGAAGCTCATTTCGATATAAACTTTGATGGGCGCAAAAAATGTCCGTGACGTCAAGTGGACGTCGAGAGTTCATTCTTCGCAAAATTATTATCACAAGTATCTTTCGACAAATAAGAATAATCGCCGCGCTACTCGACACAGCTCCCATCCATTACACTCGAATCAAAATAATTGTCGCCGAAGCTGCAGCGCCGCGCATCCAGGCCATGATCTCATGGATTTCAAAATTCATGTCACAGCGCAAAGTGCCTCATCTTTAAACCTCATCTCAATTCCTCGGAAGCGATGCAATTCCCCCGCTGCAGCAGCCACCACACAATGCAGACCGAGCCTAAGCGCAGACGAGAAAGAGCGCCGCACAAATAATAAAAGCTCTCCGTCTCTCGGAGTCAGTCAGCCAAGTCCGAGCGTTGACCAACGGGAAGAGCCACTCTTGCGGAGAGCGTCGCGACGCTGCTTTCGTCGGCTTATTTTACCCGAGCGCCGGGCGGAGGGGGCGGCGGCGCAGAAGACGTCGGGAATGTGCTGACCCAATTGCCGGCCGGTCGGCGGCACTTCCCGAAGTCACCTCTCGGCGTGTGTGTGTGTGTGTGTGTATGTGTGCGCGCGTGTGTCGGCGCGCGTGCCTGTATTTGGCGTTATTACGAACCTCGTGACTCAGCGCGAAGAGCGAGCTATATACCTGCGCGACGGCGACTCGCGCCCGCGGTCACTTTGGGCTTCTATTCTGCACTTTTCTAATAATGCGCCGTCGTCTTGGGCTTTGATTGGAGGCGGCCTGGGGAATTAGCTAAGTGCGCACCGAGACCGAGGCTGGATGGCATCGGGCGAAATATCGTGCAGCGCGCCGAGGAGAATCCTCTTTTTTTTTCTCGAGAGCCTCTGCCAATTAGTGCTAATGCGCTCGTGCTCTCGAATTGTACTTTTTCTTTGGAGATAAGATTTATTGCCCGATTTATTAGGCGTCAAAGGCACAAAGTGCGTTGCACAATATATTGGGAGATGCGCCGAGCGAAGGAATGGCGAGGGGATTTACTTTACTTTTGCGAAATTTTTATTTTGTATATAAGGAAAGATTTTTGAAAGAACGGTAAAATAAGTTTAGTTTTGGAGGGAATTAATAAGCGGAAGAAAATAGCTAAAACAGTTTTAAATGATTTATGAAAGTTTTTAATCTGTAGTTGGTTATATAAAGAATCTTCAATATTGTATACAATGTTGGCAATATTTATAAAAAGTTATTTTCACTGTATTGACCGGTAATTAACTAGGTAAATGATGAAACTCAAAAGTAATGTAAGCCTTGTTTAGAATTTCATCACATAAAAAGATAAATCATTTCTCAAATTTGAAGATTTATTATAGGTAATGAACTTTTAAAAAAAAAAACATTTACTCAAGTTATCAGTCAAAATTTTCAAAGAAATAATTACAGCAAATTAAAAACCATTTCTGCTCAATTACAGCATTCGTGTTTTGCAACATAACATAGCTAAGCTCATAATTTTTAAATCTTACAAAAAATAATTTTTAAATCAACATCATATCTTACACGATTTATAAACGGTGTTAAGCTATAACTCATCATAATGCATTTACAATATACGTAATATGCATAATACGTGTTGAATAATATCGAAATAATAATAATTTTAAGTCTTAAAACGAGACCGACACTGCAAAATCTAATGAAGTAATTAAATAATTTATGCATTAATGTTACAAAACATATAATATATCTTGTTAAATTACATCAGATACTGACAAAAAAATAAGCTAGCCACTATCAGCTGATTTCTCAGTGCGTGCAAGTGCCGGACGTCCATTGCGCGAAAATTCGAAATAATCCTAGCTGCGCACAGATTTTTTCCTCGAAAACTAAAATTGAAATTACCGCAAAAGTGTCGCGGATTTTTTATGAAAGAAAATCCCGGTACGGGACGTCTGAATGAACTGGTACTACGCGGAACAAAGCGCGACGTTCTGGAAGCAACGACAAGCGCGCGTTCATTGCCGATCATTAAATACATTAACGGCGGAAGCGTTGTTTTTCTTCTGGTGTTACGAAAGTTTTGTTTATTTTTCTTTTTACTATTGTGCACTGATTTTTCTTTTTAATTTCGACATTAGTCAACATTCTAAACAAAGAACAAGATGGCTTAATTGGAAAATAGAAAATTAATGAAATCTATTAAAAATTTGTTGCTACATCATTGCTACTGACGAAAAGTTGTAAAAAAGTTTTCATTCATAATAAAGTATTATTGCACATTCTTTCGCACTCGCTCTATAGACAAACAAAAAGTGCACCACCGGCAAAAGTAAATAATTGAAGCTCCTCTTACCCGCTTTCAACGCCTTCAACAAACAGGCAGCGATTAAAAGTCAAAGATCAATCGAAGCGGCAATTATTCAACGACGTGCACGCACAAACACAGCGCGCGGCTCACCCCCGCAGCAACCTCGCTCGAGCTCCCACCGAATCGATCTCTATATCCACCTGGCGGACATGCAGCGGCGGGGGGCGGGTCTCTATTATATTTTCGAGAAGGCAGCGTTTACACCGCGCGCCGACTGTAGAGCCTCGCGGCGCGGAGCAGCAGCCTGCAGCCGCGGGCGAGCAGGCAGGCGACACCGAATCCTACGAGATGGGCACTCTTCATTATTCATAGGAGCTGCCGTTATCGACCTCGCGCGCCAAGCGAGCAAGGCCGCCGCCGTCGCCGAGGCGCGCTTTCCACTCTGCATCTAAAGTGTGTTTATAGACTCTTTTGAAAAATTCAGAGCCCTTATCGCCGATAATAATTAGCCCGGCCGATATGCGTTCGCGTGACCGCGAGGAACGCCGCGGTACGTTGCCGATTTAATAATACAGAGCTGGGAAAATAGACGCGGAAACGCGCCGCGAGGGAGAGAGAGAGAGCGGGATTTAACTTCGGCTGAGTCTATAAGGCCGATCTGCTGCAATTGCTGAAAGGCATTGCGGGAGATTCGAACGGTTTGCGAGAAGTCGGGTTTACTTTTAGGCGGGCTTGCGTACTGTTTGATAACGCACTACTTTGGTCGAAGTGATTTCGCAGGAGTAATTAAGCTGATGAAATTATTGTTTGTTTAAATATTTTACAAGGGGAATATGAATCTAAGTCATAAACGTGCTTAGTTAAGTTAACCTACATCGGGGAAAAAGCAACTTTTGAACGAAATCCTCAAAAGAGGCGCTCGCTGTTTTATTCGGAGAAACAGAACATGCTTTACTGCTTTTTCTCGTTTACAATTGCAACATATAATGTGCATTATTTTAAATATTTTCAACCCACATCTTACACAAAAGTCACTTTAATGGCACTTGTTTCGAATGCAAGTAGGTCTCGAAGTAAAAATGATAAAGGCATTTTGGCACGCGCGTACGTAAAATATAAGTAGTTTTTTTTTAATACTTTCAACCTGATCACACGAGGTGACGATTTTTGAAGGTTTTAAAATAGATTACTCACCAATTAAGCGCCTATTGCGCAACACGTCAATTACGAGCGATTGAAAAACTTTACATTATAAAATACTATTTTCTAATACAGTCACAGCAGAAAAATTCCATAAGGGCGATTCCGGTTAGATTCATTAGAATAACTTATAAAATTCAGAGCTGGAAATCAATTAAACCGAAATTTCTAATGGATTTTATATTGACACTTCTCAGGGCACTTGAAAAGAAAAAAAAACGCATCTTATTATTCAAATCAATCGAAGGTCGCAAAGCAACGAAAATTGCCTCGCCTCTGCATTACGCATGCATGACTACACCTAAGATCCAATCTTCACAACAACTTAGCCTTAATCCGCGGCATAAAAGCCTGCACTTTAACCCAGTGAAAAAAGTCGCGGCGCGGCACCCGCACACCAGAAAGCAGTGGAAAGATTTGCGTGTCCCCCGCGGCGAGAAAACAACAGCCGCCGTCTGGCGCACATTTCTCCCGTGCAATTTTCCAGCGGCCCGACCGACGACACGGTACACCACGGCTTTAATTACAGATCGGCCCTGTCTGCACCGCTTTCGCGCAAAACGCCGCCGCCGCCGCCGCGGCCGATCAAGTCATCCGGTTACGAAGGCCGCGCGCGGAGAGAAAGAAAAGCCGAGTCGCGACTCGGGGCGGATTCGAGACTTGTCCTTTTTCTCTCCCCGCGGCCGTTCCTTTTCTTTTCGTTTCCCTCGCTCTTTCTCTCTCTCTCTCTCTCTTTCTCGGCGAATTCGTTAAGACAACTTTCGACTCCGTAATGGCACGGCTCCGAGTAAGAGCAAAAACAAATACCCCGGGTAAGGCAAATATCGATTGCGCCGCCGAGTCCGAAAAACAGCTGCCCGCCCGCCCGCATATGCATGATTTCGGCCTTTGTCGAGGAGGCCTTTGTTCGCTGCACCGATCGATCGACGATGGCTTCGGCTTCTCCTTCTGTCCCGCGGTTTTCTGAGGATATAGCCTCTGCTTAGACGCGCTTTGATTATAGTGATTTTTGTCTCGGCTCGGGTTGAGCCTTGCTACGATTTATTATTTTTGCAGAGTACACGTTTTAATCTTACGTTAAGCTTGATTAATCTTGTAAGACTTGATTAAAAAATAATGCGTCTTGTTTAGATTTTATCGCTGCAATTTTAATCCAAATAATGATCCAATTTTTTATCGGCCTAATTCCGAGTCAGGAAATTATTGTTTCCAAAGAAAAATAAAGAGACAATTTTTCCTTGTAATGTTCCAAAGAATAATGCCATCCTGCATGGTCTCAAATCGCAAAGAAACTGATTGAAATTTTTCTTGACGGGGGGTATGGCTCCGTTCAAAGAGAGGGATTGTAGGCGGGTTTATTTAAATAAATAGAGTTTGATTTTACTTTTAATTCGGTATTTTATTTTTAAATAATTATAAATAAATTAAAGAAAAATAAAATTAACGAAACGAAAATGGGATTGTTTTAATAATTGTTAAATTCGCGACGGATATATAGCTCACGGCAAAATTCCGGAATTCTCAGGGCCCTTTTGCTCCGCAGGATCGAGGCGGTCCTTTTTGTCGGTGAGCGGATTGTGCTCTCGGCGAGGACCGAGCCTTTCCTTGGGTCTTACGCGGAGCTGGGTTAGAGCTCTGCTCTGATGATCGACTGACTATTGACTGCGCTCCGCGCCACTCGTAAAATTTTTGGCAAGATAGTAGCATCCCGGCCATTCAATTGGTCAAAGTGCTTTTGACGCCGCGGAGCCGAGCGATTTCTGATATAAGCACCGGCGCCCGAGATTTCTGTGCGAAGACAAGGCGTTTCGGAGGAAAAAGTCGTCGGGCTAAGTTATCGCGAATTTCTTTGCGCTCGTCATTCTTAATTATCCAATCTACGAATCGCCAGATACATAAAGATAAAACAAATAAAACTCCGAGTAGAGTTTTCTTAAAAGGACTCGCAGAGCCCCGTATCTTTATCTAGCGTTCTTCAAGATTTTAAAGCGATTTTCTCGAGCGCAGGACGCGTTGCTCCGTGTGGGTATATTCACCACCGGGAGAAAGGCCGCTTCGCAGACCGTTCTACCTGCGCGCGATCTCTCGGCAAATAACGACGCAGGGCGACATCCTTAATTCGCTCCACTTGTCCTCCCTCTCTCTCTCTCTCTCTCGTCCGCGTGCTCCTTTTCTCGAAAAATATCGGGGAGCAGCTTCGCCGGCTTCTGCAGCCTTTTTTTCGGCCGCCGCAGCCGCGACAGTCCCACGCAGAATAGGCCTAAAGTCGATCGTATAGAATCTCAAGGGCAGGCAATACCATCGCTCCCAGAGGTATATAGACTGGCCGAGTGTTTATCTTCGCGACCGAGAGAGAGCCTCGCTTTCGTTCGAAATCCTTTCGCGAATCCTCGCTCCCGATATTGTAACAGCCCTGGCCTTACGCCGATCTTTATTTCGACCGACGAGGAAATCAATTAAGAGGATCGCTGTTTTTTTTTTATTTATTTTTTTTTTTTTTTACCTGGAAACGGGGGGAATTATGAGATAGAGTTTACATGCTGCTTTTTTATGCGATGCGGGTCTTATTTATTGCGTTATACACTTGCTGACCGAAATATTTCTTGCCTGTGTACTTTGAGAATACATTAATCGAAAAGGAGGCAATGCTGCCGGATTCGTTTCGTATATCAAATTATTCGTCCTTGATCTTGTATTGTTGCCTTTCTTCATTCTATATTCTTGGAATTCATTGCGAAACTGAGAATTATCGTTGCAGGAAATTATGGCCAATTTGTAATCGTCGAGTGGCATTATTTCCTTTTGAAAATTTGATTTTAATTTTAAATTCAGTTTTACAATCACAAAAAGTTTTTCTCTTCTATTTACCTCACTTCTATTTGTTTTTTTTTTTCGTTCGTGAGTAGCTGCTGGATTGTTGAAAAAAATACCTCAAAAAATAGTATTGTCACAAAGGTTCAATTCACGTCATTATTATACGCTAATGAAGCAAACGAAGATAGTAAATCATTTGAAAACATTTTTTATTCAATTGCTGCACGTAAGTGCATTAATCATTTACCTCATATCGACATATCTACGAAAACAACTGTGAAATATTACATACGCGTTTTGTAAGACTACGCAAAGCACGAGCTTAAAATTAGAAATTAATCGTAATTCGCTTGAAAAGAGAAATATTAAAGCTACCAATTGTATCAGATTAAAATTAAGATCGGTATCAAAATTTAATTTAAAATTGGAACTGGAAGCATTGATTTCGTTCGTAGTGGGAAACGCTTATCCATCTTACATCAATCATTTCTACCTTTTGCAAGATCGTATACCAAATCGCTAATCTAAGCGTACAAAATGTTTATTTCTCCGACGAGCGACATTATCGAACTTCGTCAAGCAAAAACAGATACCCAAGGGTGAGCCAATTTCAACAGCACCTTCGCGGACGTTCAAAACAGTCGGTTGTCAAACAAAGTCTCGAAGTCTCCGCGAGAGACAGCAGAAATCAGAAAAAGCTTAGCTCACCGCGGTGCCACCTACGCCGTTCCTCGGAAAAGCCGTCGACTAGCAACAGACCCGAGCCTCGAGCGCGAGCTAATTAAATACCCGAGAAAAAGGTAGAGCCGTTTAATTTATTAATGACAAACTCCGCGGATCGCTTAATAAATCAAAGTTTAATATATCGCGCCCGAGTCCCAGCGACGTTTTCAGGGTATAATACCCGAGTCCGCGCCGAGTACTTTTCCAGCCTCGCTCGCGCGTTCTTTCTCTCCGCGCGGGGCGTAATGCATCTCCGCCGCGCGGACGAGCGAACCGGGGCCGGTTGCCGGTTGAATTTTTTCGAAAATCACGGTTTCCTGTTTTACCAGTTCGCGTCGGGCGGCAACAGCGCGCGCGCTCTCTCGCTCGCTCGCGCCGAGAGCTCTCTCGCCGGGGTTGTTATTAAATAACATCGGCCGCGATATCGAGGCCCTCGCGCGTATTATACCACGCTGAAAATTTATAACTCGCGTCTTTCGCCACGACGTTAGGCTAAAGAATATTGTGCGCGAGAGGGGCTTTTTGTCTCTAGTTTTATTGCCATTTTGACAGCTGGTCGAGAGAGAGAGAGCCTGCGAGCGACCGCTTTTTTTTTCTTTTTTTTCTTTTTTTTCTTTTTTTTCTTTTTTTTCTTTTTTGCGCGCGCCGAGGAAATTTCGTAAAGCGCTCGCGAGGCGTGTCGCTTTGATGTAGCTTTGATCTGATTAGAAAAGCGCGCCGCGCCGCGCCGAGCTCTTAATGAAATGCATTATGCTGAATTCATGCGAATGATTTTAATAACGGGAGTAGCGGCCGGAAAGGTGGCATTTATGCGGTTAGGAAAATAAGGGTATTGTGAAAAAAATGGCGCGATTGCGAGCGGTCACTTACTCTTTTTCTCTTTTTTTTTTATGTTAATCGCACGGTGCGCGGTGTGTACGTGTGTGCCCGTAATATTTTTTCAGCCGGATAACTTGTTTTCAACGCGAATTACACGTTGAAAGTGTTGTAAAGTTATTTTTAGACAATCTAAGGGGGGAAAAATGTTTGTTTGAACGTTGTTGCTTTGGTAGTTTTACTGTGTTTTCGGCTTTGATAAATTTAAGAGGAAGCTTCTTCTCGAGGAAAAAAGAAATGATTTATATCGTTCTTGACCGATTAGATAAATCATTAACTCCTCCGTCTCCTGAAATTAAATATCATTAATAAACTACATTTTCAGAAACGAGAACTATAATTTATTCGCGTGTATACATTCATTTAAATACCCGTTAATTTTCATTAAGCTTCTTTTAACGAGAAAATTTGCCTTTTTCACTTTTGACAATGTATATCTGATTTGAAATCTACTAAAAATCTCCGTTTGGATAGCAACAGTAACATTGACTGAACAGATGTCAAAATTTTACGCGTCCCCAATATCGGAGAGTCATTCGGACATTATTGGAATACAAGATTAATTTCGATAATTAATTTGCAATTACGGGTGCAAATGAAGTGTATTTCATACACCGAAGCTGTCGAGAATCTAATTATTTATAATGCAACAATGCGAAATGATTAATTAGTCAAATTGAGACCACAAAATTCGAATGTCATTGGGAAATCGGCTTTCGAAAGGCTTATAATCCAAAATTTCATAATTCCAGTAAATTCTGCCGATAAATCATAACGCTCTCCTCGTCTTCCCTTGCACTTTCACTGCATACACTCACGAAATCAATAAAAGTCTAATGAGAAGAAAAATGCTGCCGGGGAAAATAAATCAAAGACGATTACCGAAGAAAACACTACTCCCGTAAATAATCGCGCCAAGCGGCAGTTATATCAATACGCAACGATAAATCTTATAAAGATCTTTCGTGCATACCGAGGCGAAAAGCGGAGAGTGTCTCGGGAAAGTTCGTATAAAGGCTCGAATGATATAATTATAACTTAAAAGCCTCGGCCTCGGGAAGAATTCCGATGCCTTCATCGATATACTTTTAAGTAATTTCCTTTCTCGACGAGCGTAAATTATAAATTTATAAATCTGAGCGTATCTTGATTAGGTGTAATCGACTTTTTCCTCGATTCGATATCAAAACTGATACTCGATGATCTAATTGACGGGCGCTTATGAAATTGTACTAAAGCAGAAAATAAAAATTGCTGTCGTTAAGTTAACGCGATAAAAATTTAAATTAAAGTCCTTTTTAAATTTAAGAGATAAATGCCTTCCAGTTTCTGTTAAATGGCTTGCATTAAATACGTTATAAAATCTTGTATATTTAATTCAACTTCTGATTCTAACTATAAATATACGCAATTTAGTATGCTTGGGTGTTTACAAATCTCTTATACTCGAAAAATAAAGCAGAAATCCTTAATCAGCCTTTAGCCTAAATATTTAACTACGGCAAAGCGGCAGTTAAGAAAATGAAAGCATAAATCCTAAGAATTTATTTTCCCATCCCCCGGGGAAATTCGAGAAAAGCACAGTCTGACTTTAGCTAACGCGCGGCTGCAAGTGTCTTAATATCCACTTACCTCTTAATGAAAATTTCAAAATTCAAGCCGAAAATTAGCCCCCAGCCAAGCTTGCAAAGCAACCGTATTGTCAACTTTCCCTTCAGGGGCAAAACCCACTAGCCTTCAAATCGACTTTCCATTCGAATTCCCAGCCAATTTCCATCGGCATTCCTCGTGTTTTCTCAAAGCGACGAAAACGCGCAGCCTTAGCCCCCCCCCCCCTCTCCCTCCTTTTTCTGCAATGAGCGCTGGTTTCAATTGCCGAGAGCGGCTATTTGTCTGCATACCGATCGCCGGGCTCCGTATCAAAGTGTCTCGCGTTTAAAGTATCAGCGGCGGAAAAGAGAGGCAATAAAAAAACACACATACACACACAGAGACCGGGGGAGAAAATTGCAAAGGCAATTAGCGAACTGAGCGTGAACGTCCTTGAAGGCCGCGGCGGCGGCGGCGGCGGCGACGGTGTGTGTATGTTTGTGGTGTGCGTTACCTGAAAGCGACTATGTTAATGTCCTGAACGAGCGCGCGAGAGCGTAAGGAGACTTAGGCTTGCGTTATAGGTCTGTGTGCACATACACCGCGACAGCCTTGAGAGAGAGCGGCCGATATTTCGCCTGTTTTCGGCTTCGAAAATCCCGCTCCATGCCGATCGGCTGGAAATTGACCGCCGAGAGCCGCTTGAAACTTTAGCCTTTGTTTGGAGGATTGATCGAGCGCCGGATGGAGATTGATGGCTGTTTTGCTTGATGAAAGGGACACTGTGTGTGTACAGATTTTTTCTTTGTTTTTCTTGCGAAATTCGGCTCTCGAAAAAAAAAAAAAAAAAACTGTTGAATTGGATTAAATTCGTTCCGCGATGGTTAAATGGAATTAAAGTCCAAGTTGGGAAAAAGGTAAATGAAAAATAATTTTAATTAATGCGCGAGATCTAAACGCACTCTAATTGCCGACAACTTGATTGCTGTCATTTTACTTTAGTTAAAGTAATTGACTTGACTTACGATATGAATTTAGATTCTTTTTAAAATCATTTCATCAGTTTAGGTCTTGACCTGAAAATGTATTGAATAATAAAATTGACCCCTTCACTCGATATAAATACAAATATCAAACAATTTATTATTCAGAGTCGGTTAGAAAGGTTACCACTTTGAACTAAGATATACAAGTATAAATATTCCTTACTCAAAGTATTATTAAGCATTTAATAACCAAATATGATACTTCAGCTATTAATACATAATTTTCGCAGAGTAAATAAAAAAATTGAACAAACACATTATTATTTATTATGCAAACGTGATTGTGTTATGTATTTCAAAGCAGTTTTTTTTCTTGCACGCTATTGATTATTTAATTTTATTTAGTACTAAAATTTAACTTATCAGTTTCCTCCGCACGTAACAATAATAACGTCATTATAACTTACTTCGTGAAAGAAACGCGCGGAAATCTTGTTTTGCGAGAAAATCAAAGAATAAACAACTTTTACAACTGCTTGTATACTTAAAAACTGTTTGTGAAATAGAACGAAATGTTTCACATCGTAAATTAAAATAATATATCATTATATATAAAAGGGATTTGTATTGCATTCAGTACTGTAGGACAATTAGTAATTCAGGACACTTAAGTATCTGACAACTGGAAATTTCCAGACATAATATATTGTTCAAGTATGACTTAAACTTTGTTAAGACTGTTTACTTTGACCATAATTTTGTTATAGAAAAAGATTATGAGATACGGCATAAAATTCAAATGGTTATTTGCACAGCATTTAAAATACCACACTTTAATTAGTCTCCATCAACTTCATTTTTTTTTTATTTTCAAACAATTAAAATCCGTCGCCTTTAAAAAATCTGCGTTTTTAAATGTAAAATGATTTTTTCACTTCGCTTCACAAAGCCACTTTTTTCTCAAACCTTTAACAATTCACACTTTGTGTAACGATACATTTAAAATGCAAAGTCGCGCTCATTTGCATATTTATTATTTATTTTCATTAAGATAAATAATTTGCAGCTAAAAGCTCATCTCGAAAAGAAACAAATCAGTTTTAAGTACCTTAACTACCTAGCCGTTAACAAGAAAAGCAAGTATATTATCAATATACTGTTCGTCACATACCGCGCGAACTCGTACACGTAGTAAAAATCCTTTTTTCCCGAAACACAAAGCATTATTTTTTCCTTTTTCATAGAAATTCACTTCCTGAATAGAAACATCAGGTGTCCGTAATTGCGTTTTTATCTCTCCATCTATGTCGTCCGTCTATGACGTCTACGTACATTTCGCAAGTCGATCGAGCGTCCGAAAAAAGCTCATCGAAAAAGAATCCGAAAATTACAACCTATAATGATCCCTGATTTTCCAGCCTCTTCTTAGCAAATCCGGGCCCGCTGAATGGCATCATCTCGCGGAGCCCCGGCGACGTGCGCCGAATCTCTCACGCTCGCCCCAGCGTCATAAAGCATCGTTTCATTGAGCCCGACGCACGAAAAGCTAGACGGCAGTCGAAAGTCCGGCAGCAGCACCGTCCGCGTTACGTCATTGCCACCTTCACTCGACGGCGGCGGCGGCGGCGGTGGCGGCGGGAGAGATATGCGGATTGCGATCTCTTTCGCTTTTTGTCTGCGTTCCTCCGGGCACTCCAAGTGTGCGTGCGAGGCGAGCGCGTGTCTTTCTTTAGCCTTGTAACGAGCGACGACGTCTCGTGCGCACACGTGCTCTCTCTCTCTCTCTCTCTCCCCTCGAATAAGCGACTCGCTAATTTTTGGCCTGCGCAGATTTCAGAGAGCCGCTCCGACCGGCTACGGCTGGCTGGCTGGCTGGCTTGCTTTTTCGGAGGCGGACTTTTTTACGGAGGGGAAGGGGATCGAGGATGCTCGTTATGGAGATAAAGGCGCCCGGATACTGACCGGGCTGAACGCTCGGCTCTGTTTCCAGGGGATTTCGGGAAAGAAATTCTCGCGTTCAGCTGAATATGCGGGAGAGAAATGGATGGAGGAAATGGAGAACAGCCTTTATGTGGGCGCATTATCGCGATGCGGTGCTGGGAACAAAAAAAAAACGAGGCAATAATATTTTTTTATTTTCTTGCGAGAATTTTTCGAGCAAACGATGACAGTTTTGAGCATCGTTCAGCCGAGTGGAAATTAAGTTATGCATTTTGGAGTATTATCCAATGTTGTGCAAGACGGAAAATGTGAAAAGAAGTTTATAATTTCCTAAAATAGAAAATAACGGGCAATTTTCGACTCAATTTTTGGAAAAGTAAGTTTCAAATTACGAGATATTTTCAGAGTTCGTTCTAATAGCTTTATATTGTAAGTGAAAATGAAAGTTTTTGCTCCTTTTCGAGGTAGATAATAAAGAAATAGAGAAAAAAAGTAGCTTTAGGGATATTAACTTAAAAAGTAACGACTACTAAAGATAAGGAAAGTTAATAAAGACCTTTTGATAAACGGTATTAAAGCAGCGTATTTTAAAATTTGTTACCCCTCTTGACAACTTAACTTGTAAAAATTACATCTTTTTTTCATTCGCGTTGAAAAAAAAGGCGTTCGAAAAGATTGTTACAAAAAAAATAATTTAACTTTGTAATTTCTTAAGTCTATTTGCAGCAAGTCGCGCTTGATAATGAAGTTACAAACTTTTCCAATCAGGAAAAATGATTAATACTTGAATAACGATAATTATGCAGTATTTTTCTACAGGAAATATCCTATTCATAAATTCACATATATCTTTCTCCGCGGCATTACATAACGTTTCATTCGCTCGCGTATACAAGCCATGAGAAGCAGAGAGTATTAATAAAACTAAGGTACAAATTTATTTGTTAGCGGAATCTCGATACTTTCTAATAGCCCCGGTAAATATATCCTCGAGATGCCCAATAAAATATGCAAAATATTATTTACAGCGCCGCCGTTCATGAGCAGCGGCAGCAGCAGCAGCAGCAGCACGAGGCAGCGCGGCGCGCGGCAAAAAAAAATACACTTCGATAAGTATTTTTAGCGTTTCCAAGCGCGGCAGCTCCGCAGATTTTCCCCAATAGCGGCTTATGAATCACGCTACAATAGAGGCGCGCGCGCGCAACGCCGCGCAATAGCGAAACAAAGTGACGTAACGAGCGCGCGGATACCGAATTTTCCGACAAAAGAAAAGAAAAGAAAAGACGGTGACGGCAGGCGCGTCCGTACAGCCTCCCCCTGAATGAAAGCGATCCCGGTGTATTGTTAGAAGTCGTTAGGAGCAAAAAGCGCGGCGGCGGCGGCGGCGGCGGCGGCGGCGGGGGGAGATGAAAGAAAAAAGAGCGGCCTTGTGCTCTCTCTCTCTCGCGACAGGCGGCATGTACTTTATGCGCGCACGGGAGAGTCTGACCGGCCGTATCTATACATAGACGCACACACCGCGCTATCCTTCTCTGGCACTGCGACGCTTTTTGGCGCTGTCGATATAGGCTCTTTCTAGCTTCTAGGACTATTCTCCCCCTCGTGCCAATGCTCTCTTTTAGAGCTGAGACGCCTGGCGCGAACGAGTGACGTAAGGATATTTCTTTTCGCCGGCTACTGGCCGATCGGTGTTCGGGGCCGATGTGTCGATGAATTGGCGCTTGAATAATGGAGGCGGAAAAAGCGCTCGCGCGCTCGAAATTTAGATTAGAAATTGCCGCATACTTGGTTAAGCTGGTTAGCGTGGTGTGAATTTACGGGCCCTCCCCGCCCCGCCGACGTTATGCAATAAAAAATTGCGTGACAAAATTCGCGATAAGTGCACGGGCCGAAAATGAGCTTTCTTGACCGACGGGAGACTGGCTATGACGTTATTATTGCTGACTATTAGTTTCGGAACAGTTCTCTGTTCGTTTAAATCGCGGTTGCATGCATTCGCGTAAGCGATAGACGATGTAGCTTTTTCTCTGACGTCAAATGTGTTAGGCTTTTATCTTATCTAATTTTTACTGCGACGATAAGAAAAATTTGTGTTTTTTTTTCGCGAATATTATAAAAAAGTTCGGATGTTTTTCGTAAGTTCATCCACAGTACGGTATTTAATAAAGATTTGAAAGCTGTTTACACGAAAATTACGCTTTTTCTCTTCTGCTTTTAAATGCATTTGCTTCACTGGAATTCGAAAAGTGATTTCTTATAATTTAGAAACTGTTGATTTAAATATTTTACAATACACTTCAAGTAAAACTTTAAAACATGATTTAAAAAGCTCTTATTAAAAATGATGATGGCTATTTACAATATTAAACGAGATAGATTTCAGCGTCTTAAATTATATTAAGTAACTATTATTTACGAGAAAAAAGAAATACGTAATTTTAACTGTCGAGTGCAATCTTAACTACAAGTTTGCTACAATCATCGGCATAAAGTTCTACCGAGCGTTCTTATTTAAATATTGTAATTTTTCCTTATTTTTATTATGCCGTCGTGTAGTAAAAATTTTTAAAACTATTTTTTAAATGATTACAAAATGCAGCGAGAGTTTTTCGTAAGATAATTATTAATTTCGTGAACATTTTTGACTGAGACTTGTGCAGTCATAAAAATAGTAAAAAGGAAATAACTGATGTTGATAAATTAAACTCAAAAATAACTGTGACGTTGTTAAGATGCAAAATTTTTTCAACTGCTTACTAAAAAATTGTAAAAAATTTGCCTCAACTTGATTGATGAAAAAGCATTAAACTTGTTTAAAAATAAGAAAAGGATCCGAGTTATCAAAGTCTCGCGCAAAAAGCGTGAAAACAGACATTGATACATTCCAATTCTGAAAGCCATTCATGTGGTAGTCCATTTTTATTCTGCAAGGTTCAATTTTATCTTGATAGTAGACTTTGTCTGGATGGCTCATCAAACGCAATGTAAGGATTTAAAGCAGGAGTAGCAAATTACTGCAATAAGAAAATACTGCCTATTTTATCGTTAAATGTAGATTGTAGATTTAAATTTAAACGATTATTTTGGCTTCATTTTACGCGATAATTAAAAATAAATCTGCAGCTTGGTTTAATATTCTTAAATTATAAATTTATTATAGTTCTTTAAAAATATGCTTTAAAAGATCGCCTTTCTCGATGAAAACTTGACGATCCAGAATTTTCGCGAGCCATTCAGATCATTCACACCATGGGGATAACCGAAAAATGCTAAATATAAACGAAAGCAATCGCTCTCGGGCAACTCCAAAGCGAGAAAAACAATGCGTACAAAGGAAAGTATTTTTTCTTAAACAAAGTAAAAGCTCCTCGGGCACGTCTCCGAAACTTTAAACAATAAAAAAAGAGCCAAGAGGCATCCGCTGATTCACCTCGCGTCCCCCAGCAAAACCAAGGCGAATCGTGCCAAAATCTTATCCCACCGGCAATAATAATCCATTAATTCCCGCAAAAGCAAATAACCCCAGCGAACTCGGCGCAACCCCAATGTCTCCCTGCCGACGCTCGTTACATCACTCGTCCCCGCGGCAATTAATCCTAAAATAAGACCAACATTACAAAGCCAATATTCCCCTTTTCATACTTGGGTCGTCAACTCTGCCACGTGATTACTCGCTCCTCCTCCCCCCCTCCTACGTCTGTCGGTCAGAAGCGCAGCCAGGAATATTGGCGGCAGCCCAGCTTTGGATCGCAAGTCCATTTCGAGTATTTACCGAGCTAATTTTAGGCTGACAATGCCGGCACGGGGGAAGCCTCCTTATACACGTGCTATCGATACCGAGAGTCGCGAGCGCTTATCTCTCGAGCCTCGGACGATCGCTCTCTCTCTCGGTGTGTACACGTATCTCCTTTGGCGCGCCGATAGCGCAATCGCTCTTTCTCTCGCGAAAGTCTTGATAAAACTTGGGTTTCGGCCGTTTATCGCCGCGCGGCGGCGGCTGACGTTCTCGGAATAATGTTGCAACGCGCGCGATTAACTTTTTCTTTTTTTTTTTTCTTCAGAGCTCGATGTTTTCGCGCGCGCGCGCGATGTGTAGTATATACGAATCTACCCAGAAATTGAATAATTTATGGGGGAGGAAAAGCAGCCGCCCGGTGGGTATATGGATAATTGCGCTTTTTCTCGCGGGTTTATGAGCGCGTTTAATTTCACCCGCAGTGGATTTACATACTTTGGCTCTCGAGGCTCTCTCTCTCTCTCGTCGGCGATTTGCGGCTCTCTCGCGAAAAGAGAGAAGAAATTGCCGCCGAGAGTCAATGACTAGTTGCGCACGAACGGCTCTCTCGACTTGTTTATCATTCTCAAACATTTTGCCTTCTAGCACTTCTCTCTCTCTCTCTCTCCCTCTCTCTCGAGCGTTCTCGAGGCAGGTGATATTTGCATAAGGCCCAAGACAGGTGATCCATTGTTTTGTCCGGTTTTATGGTTTCACTCCGGGCCCCGAAGCCTGCAATTATTGTATTATGCTCCATTCTCGATCTAAATCAGTGAAAATCACTAAACCGCGCTCCGGTCTACAAACTGAATTTCAATGACGAGGAAACGACGCCGATCGAATCCGAGCACCTATATCTACTCATCTGCGATGCGAGAACTTTTGAATAATTCAAACGTGGAAAGAAAAGGAATCTTAAAAACGAATCTGTTGCCATTGTGGCCGAATAAGTATTCGATAACTTATCGGTTCTATTGCTTCGTCGATATTTACTCCAGTGAGACAGGTTGATTACCGCACTCAATTCTATTTTTATAAATTGGAATCTCAGTTCGATACGTAAAAAATTTCATGTTTAAATTGATACTGCAATCTAAAATACATACATTTTCGCATGAATATAATATTTTTTTTGCAGTTTCATAAAATTCTTCTTAAAATTTAAATAATTTACTGATATTATTGTAGCTATGACAATATACCATGTTTTATTCCAAATACATAATAGCTATAAAAAATACGGTGAACCCGCGGTAAAATTTGACGTTTTAGTTTTAACTGTCTTGTTTTTATTTATTATATTTGGTTTTTATGATGTACAGTATCAATGCATTTTTGTATGATCAAGTAGTTTTTCTACATCACCTGCGTAATAAAAAAGCTATCTATTTCAAGTTTTATAATATTATTTGTAATAAAAAAAAAGTTTGCATTTAAATCGCTGAACTGATTGAATATAAATTTTCCTATAAAAAAAAAATAAATAAATATAAAAATAATTTTAAAAAAAATTGATAGTATATCTGGACTATAAATAAAATTCACCGGTATTTATTTAATTTATTAAATAAAAATAAACTAATAATTATAAATTTTTATTCTTTACGTGTAAGGAATTTTGTATTGCCGCGAATTGAATATTTAATAACTTATCTTACACGTTGTTATCATTCAGGAATAAAAATAAAAAATATTTTTACATTACTTTTGGAATATTTATAGACATTATTCTAATTTTATATAACATTCTTAAAACATTACACATTGAGCACGAAAATTACTTTAAATTCAGTAAATATTTTTCAAACCTTGCCAGCAAAATATTTTTAAAAACAGTCAGTTTGCTTAGGTGCTTCTATTTTACGAGCCCAACTATGCATTACTCATTAAAATTAAATAGTTCAAAACCAACAGAAATTTGCAAAAACAAAAGCCCCAAAAAGCCAGCTTTGTTCATTGGCAAAAAAAATACAAGCGAATCCAAACAAAAGCAAGAAATCCAATATTTATCCAGAAAACAATCCGCTCTCCCGCGAGACGAGAAGCCGTCATCGATTCGAAACGATAACGGCTTTATTGAAAAGCCAACATCGTCTGCCGCGTCACGGAATAATAATCCTCCCGATAAACCTGCACTCACTGGCACACCTGACTCCCTCAACTCGGCCGAAGCTCTGCCAAAAAGAAAAAAAAAAAGAGCCCGCAAGCAGCGCGTACTTACATCCAACGGGAGAGAAAAAGAGAGGCGGCGTGGGTCGACACCCGGTAGTGACGTGTGCGCGCGCACTACTGAAAGCAGCAAAGGACGGCGCAAGGAAAATAGAGACGATGACGATGACCTGGAAAATGGAGCGCTACTCTCTCTCTCTCGGTCTCCCGCAGTTTCGAGCGAAAATAACCGACGCCGCGGGTTGTGACAATTTGCGCCGGCGCTATGCGCCGCGCGGCGCAAAAAGAGCTCGCGCGCGCGAGAGCGCTTTTTCGCAACGAGGCGTCGTTTCAAGTTTAGGACGCTTTTTTTATCCCCAGGACCGCTGGAATTCGTAATGATACAGCTCCGGCAGCGAGAAGAAGTAATTCGTTACTTCACGAGAGTGCCTCTCGGCATTACGTAATTTCGAAATTTAAAGCGCCGCTTTTTTTTGCGCCCGAGTTGCGCCTCGCTTAAATGAAGTCGTTGGCCGTAATGTAAACTCGAAAATTTGCTTACGGGCAAGGTACTTGAACTCTCGGTTTCTACAATTTTTCCCGATTGATTGCCTCGGAACAATCGGACAAAAACATCGTCCGAAATGAAGTTACGATATATGATCGATCCGACTATCGAGCATTATTTTCTTCTGGGTGAACAGAACTGCTGCCCGCTTTTGTGCATTGAATCGCAAACACTGCGGAGAAACCTGTACTTTTTATTATTAGCTTAGATATGCGACTGTACAGCTGCTTATAGGTAACCAATAAATATCTTATCCTTCTAAATTGCTCGTAAAATTTAGAAAGTTAACCGGCGCTCTGCTCTAAAAATGCCGCAACGCAATGACATCACAATGTAAGGCGCAAAATCGGCTCTCGGCGCGCGCGCGCGCCCAACAATTGAATAATTAGCCATCGGAATCGGAGAGCCCGCAGCTCCAGAGAGCTAAAAAGCAAAAAAAAAGCACGCGCTACTTTTGGAAAGCTTACCAGCGCGCACAGCTGATTACCCGCTTAGCGCACACCTAAGAATCCGTCCGCACCCGAGTGACCTTACGTTCCAATTAGCGAGCGTTCGCACCGCGGGAGAGTCGGGGCGAACGAAAAAAAAAAGGAAGAAAAAAAAAGGCCGCGTGCGCCTGCAGCGGCAGCGAGAGCTTTGAAAATTCGAGTTTGAAACCAGTACGAGCTCGCGGCTCGCGGCTCGAGTTGTATAAGGATTATTGCGTGAATTTCGTCATCGGGTATCATGTTATCAGGCGGCCGCCGCGCGGCGCGACCGGCTTATCGAGAGCTGGTCCGCGAGCGTCTACTTTCTCTCTCTCCTTCGGTATACACCTACACTGGACGCAGAGCGCAGCCGCCGCCGCCGCAGCCGCCGCCGCCGCGACGAAACGAGGCCGATAGCATAATGCCCGGGGATTGTAATTGGGTATTAACGTATTACGAGGAATAAATCACGCTGATTTACATTTCATTCGCTGCGGGCAAAAAAAGCGGGGAGCGCTCGAGCTTTAATTGAAAATTAAAATCGCTCCGCGGCACATTATTATGTGCCGCGCAAAGTTCGACGGCGGGGATTTAAATATACAAAATTGACATACCCTGCGCGCCTTCGCGTCGGGTAGCTCTCTTTGTGTGTACGTATATATCGAAGGAGTATAGGAAACGATAAAGCGGTTTACGAGTTTGAGATTTTTGGTCCGGTACACTGCGCGCACGCGAGATACTTTATTGCGAGTCGACTGAAAATAGCTACTTGAAGTGGTTCTTGCACTGTTTAGCCAACGAGAGCAACGACTTTTACAGTCTTTGCGCTTGAACACTTTAAACTTGTGCGCGCTCGCGCCGAATAAAATCAATTTAGAAAAAAAGCCTTGAATTCTCATGCCGCGCAATTATATATTTGCGCGCGCTTACTTTAGATAATAACATTTTTTCTCCTCCCTCATCGAGAGCCGCTCGAGCGTGAAGTATCCCCCCCCCCCTTTTTTTCATTAAAACCGACTTCAAAAAGCTACATTCACCGATCGAAGTTATGCGCGAAAATGCCTTTATAAGCGATTAATTTCCTTAAACGACCGGCGCGCAACTCGGCCTCAAATGTTAATTACACGCTGACTTTGAATATTATCTTAGAAAGCTACAGTTCGGTTGGCTCTTATTAGTCCATACGTGCTCGAGTGCAATTCCGCAGCCTGAATATTCTCCGCTGCGCGGCCCTTAAATCACTCTCGACTCAACGACGTCCTTCGATAAAAGAGCCGAGCAACAAGGGAACGCGGCAGCAGCGCTCGCCTCCGCAAAAATCCACGTAACTTACGGCCAGACGAGATAAAGCCTTCTCGGTGAAAAAAAAAAGAAAAGAAGAAGCGCCCCCGGGGCGGAGTAGGGGAGGGGGGTCGCGGAACGAGTATTACGCAGGGGGAAGCAAGATGCTGATGAGCCTCTCTCTCTCTCTCTCTCTCTCTCTCTCTCTCGAGCGACTTAGAATTACGCTGTTTTTGCGCTGGGATGTAATACTCGACGGCGCGGTGCTCGAAGCAGCTGCTCGCCAGTTCATTCATCCCGCGTGCACTCTCGCGATTCATGCGCCTCTCGAGAACATCGGCGGCGGTAAATTAAGATGGTGCGCGCACTCGATGCACGCGGCGCACTCCGGAATATTGCCCGCGGCGCGCTGCTCCAGACGACGATGATCCTCGGGACGCTGGGAAATGGAATCTGCGACGCAGAAATTGGGAATCGTTTACGAGGGTTCTTTGTGTAGAGAGTTTTAGCAACTATGTACAAGAATCGTTCGTGTATACGCGAGCATCAATTTTTTTCTTTTTTTTTTTGCACAACTTTATTAAGCCAGAAAGGCAGGCGCTTATTAAGCATTGCATGATTAGGTTTTAAGGAAAGATGAACAACAGCTTTGGGGATACTAATAATTTTACGAGCATTGCGTTAAAAGAAGAAATTTTTCCACGAAAAAATTTGAATTTCATGCTTCATTTTCCATGAACAATTCAGTGAATACTCACTTTTAAATTATCTGGCAATATTCTAAAGACATTGTTTTTACCTATGGCAAGTATTCAATGCGAATTTATTGACCGATTTCATCATTCATTCAAAGTTTGTTGAGAAAATTAAAAAATTAATTTGCGCTTAATTATAAGCTGGCGGGCGTCACAGTATTCTCTGAATGTTTGAACGTTCGTCTAACACAATATTATTCTCGCAATGATTAATCGTTTTCTAATTTTAAAACGCGGTAATTTTTACTTCGCGTAAATAAAGTTTTAATTGTTCGTAACTACTTGCGCATATACTTTTCGTATCATCGCATTTAATTTTATGCTCGTCTTGAGGATTTGAACTCGAAACAACTCGAAGAGTTGAAAAACGTTTAAAACTGTTTATTTCTATTAGTCTCGAATTAATTATTCGGTATCGAATTCTAATTCTTGAATTTCAAGACCTTATTGAGAGAAGTTGGAAAACTTTAAAGAATTTTGACCGAATCGAATCACTTTACGTTTTGCAAAACGTGAGACGCGATTCGATAAAAATTTTTTTCCAACTTTTTATCCCGCTTCATTATGCAAAAAATTAATGTATTAATTGAATATTGTATTTGGAATAATTGAAATAGTACATTTGTGCAAATTAGTCTTTCTACTTACTCGCTGCATGTACAAAACGTAGATTTCTGCTGGGGTTAACTGGAAGTCATTATTCAAATGTAATCTTGAAGATATACATTTATACAGACGATATATTCCAACTATGTATGTACCTTAGGATAAAACTTAAATGCCAATTTTGCATTATTCCGTTATTGAGGAAGTTCTTTTTTGAAAAATAGAAAAATTCGAAAAATATGCATAATTTATTTTACTTGAAATTTCGCAATAATTTTGTGTTGCCTGGTGTAATTATTAATATACATTAAATTACTTTGGTGCAAAAATTTTACAGAATACTATTCAATAATTACTTCTGTATAAGACGAATACTTTAAAAAGTCTCATTATGGATGTTAATTACAGAAGTGATAATTAGACAAAATAATGTTGGAATATTTTTTCCTGATTGGTCGATATTGCACGAAGTTTATTAAACAAAATTTTTTACAACTCCACTCTTCTAATTAATTCAGTGTACAGATTTTTCGTTATTAATAAAAATTCTCTAATCTTAATCAGGAATTTCCAAGATTTATACTTGATTTATATGATTTACATTTGCTTTCAAGTCAATGTTATTGCTAAACTTTAAACCTGTTTTTCTCGAAATCTGATTTTTTGACTTTGAGCTGCCGACTGCGCAACAGTTCTTATCCGATCTCGTTAAAATGTTGTACAATCGCATTCCGAAATATATTTTAACAAAAGTTGTAAAACGAAATTTTTATCGATCTAATGCCAACCGTCTACCGAGTTTTAATTCTTAATCTCAATTTTATTGAAATTTATTGCGAGCGATTGTGCAATAATTAAAAACTAAATTTTATTCTAATTAAAATTTTCGCTCTCTCGAAACTCGTGTAAGGTACTCAGAAACCGCATTAAAAATGTACGCGAAGCAGCAGTAAAAGCTTGAAAAAAAAAGTTAGCTCGTCGTGCGCGAAGCTCAAGAAATATCAGCGTCGAATCCCAGGTGAGAAGCCGCTGGAAACCGAAAGCAACAGCAACCCCCGTCGCACCGCGGAGCGCGCATTTGAAATCTCAACTGTAAAGCCGACCTTTACTCCTCTTTAGCCAGCGGTGCGGCTTCGTCGTCGTCGTCGTCGACGACGGCTCGCGCGGTGCGCCGCTTGGCGAGCGATCGCGAGAGAGTCCCCTACTTCGCCGTAGGTAGCAGCCGAGGTGGGGCGGCGAGCGGGGGGGTCGAACTAGCTCTCCGATAGTGTGACGTAGGTCACAGCGGGCGAGACAGAGACAAGCTTATCCTCTCTCCCTCACGGACGAGAGAACGGCAGGAGGCTCTCTCGCGGGTCGCTCGCGCGTCTGTGTGAGCTGCAGCGTCGCCCTCTCTCCTCGCCTCGCCTGCCTCCTGCCTGCCTCCTGCCTGCCTCTCGGCTTCCGCGCACACAGAGACTCGTGCGCGCATAGTAGCCTGTGCCGAGCGAGAAAGGAGAGGGGAGGAGAGAGACCGGGTAGTCTCGGCACTCGCGGCCCACCGAGCGACTGTCAGTGGGTGCGAGTCTGCGAGTCCAGCGAGTTCAGCTTCGCCGCGGCGGCAGTGTTTGCACTTATTCGACACTCCTCTTGCAAATCTCTCTCTACGAAGCCACCAGACGAGAACTCACCGACGCGCGCAGCACACTCGAAAGGGACTCTAACTAGTAGCGTGCAGTTGCGGTGGTCGTTGCCCGTCTCTCGTGGGTACTACGTTCGCTAACTTCAGTCTCACCGACGCTCCGAACCAAGGAAGGAACTCGAGAGGGAGCGCCGATCGATGCGAGGAGGAAATTCGCGCCAGCACTGAGACTCTCCGCTGTGTCGCTAGCCTTTTTTTTACGTTCTTTTTACGTTCCGAATTCTCTCTCGAAGAGCCCCGCATCTCTACACGCTCCAGGAAGGGCACGTGTGCACAGTGGTGTCCGTATATAAGCAGAGGCATCCGCCGAGGGAGCCAATCGCTCCCTTTGTTGTTTCTATCTCGGCCGGAGGGTGGTATTAGCGCGGCGACGGAAGGATCGCTGGCCCCGAGGTGCGGCTCCCGCAAAGTAGTGTAGAGAACGGCAGAGCCGACAGCACCTCTTCTCCCTTCCCCACCGAAGCGAGCCTCCAGCACCCGCAGCCATCACGACCAAGAAACAACACCCCCGACGACGAGTCTCTCGGAGCGAAACGTGAGTACATCTACCTCTACCTAGCTTCTCTCCGTACACCTTGTGTGTATACGCATCGGCTGCGCGCGTGCGTTTACCGAAGATTCTCGAAAGTTCGCGGCGCGCTCCTACCGCTGCCGCGGGCGGCGGGTGGCTCGAAAAGGGCGCGAACTACATACCCGGCGTTTTCGGGGCCCGTTCGTACATCTCACCCGAGGCGCGCGCGCGGCTCGATTACGCGCCGATATTCGAGAAAGAATCGTCGCGGGCGACGTCCGCGGAGCCGCGTATAACTATGTTTGCCAAGCCGGCACCGATTATGAAGTTGCATGTTTTCGTCTGACGCAGGCCGCCGCCGCGGGCTGCACGTATGCACTTTGCGCGCACCGGCGGACGTTACGGATGGATTTTTCTCTCCCCCTCGCGTGTAATCACTGCGGGCACGGAGCTTTTTTTCTTTTTACCAGCTTCGAGCTTGCTTTGCGAGCGAGGGAGCGAGTGCTTGTATACGCGGATTTTCGATGATTGTTTCGTTATATAAGGAAAAATCCCTCGTTTCCCTTCTTTCTTCCCGTTGCATAATTATTGTATCGGCGTTGATATACTTTCGTCGCATGCATCGCAGCGAGCGCTCGAAAATATAGTCAAATTGAAAGGAAACTTTGCGAAGTAATTGAGAAACAACGCTCTTAATCGCAATAAAACGCTTCCGGCGAATTATAGCGAAGTGAAAAACAAATGTTTAGCTTGTCACCGTACGGCTCGTTATAGTTATTTTTTTTTTGCTTTTTTAATGACCCACATTTTTTCACGCTGGTATTTCACCGACTAATCGAGGCGCCTTTTCATTTAACTTGTAAAAATATCACATAAAACAATTATTTTCCCGAGATGCAAATACTCGTCCAAGTTCACAATAAAGAATTGCATCGGGCAACGTAAACAACGCCGCCGGCCTGAAAGCTATTTACATATATATTCTCTTGGCAAATGGCTTTTTCATATGCATTTTCATAAGCGCATTGCAAGCCTCTCTCTCTCTCTCTCCGTTCCTTGACTTTTATACTTTTTCAGCGGCAAGTTTGATCGATCAGACAGTCGCGTGAAAACTTTCCTCCGTTACTCGCACACTAATTCATAAGGTGACAGGTGCCCTCGTAGACTCTCCATCTTGGAAACCGCGCGGAAAGCTTTAAAATTTCCCGCAAGCTCATCGCGATCATCGACCGTCGATGAGCAGGCGGCAAAGCTCTCTCCCTACGTGCTCGCGCTACCGTCGTCGTCGGCGGACGAGAGGTCGTGATTGGCGTCGGTGTAAAAAGACGCCGTACTTATCGTATCAAGCCTATATATCGTTAGGAGCGGAGGACGGCCCTACTAAAGATTGGATAAACGACGCTAGGAAATCTAGGCCTCCGGTGTGCGAATCTGAAGCGCGAACGAGGCCAGAGCCGAGAGAGAGAGGGAGAGAGTCTCGGAGCTGAAGTTTTCGCCTGAACTTTGCCGTTGCCGGGGCCGGCTGATCGGGGTGACGTCAAGTTCACGTTGCAGCTCTCGAGACGTTGCGTGACTCTGTGTCGGGCGGAAAGCGCCGGGCGGCCGTTATTTTGGCACACCGCGGACACAGAGCGGCCACAGAGGCGATCGGCCCCTAAAATAGAGAAATCCCCCGCGTGTCAACAACTCTTGCCTCGTGAATGGATATAAGCGCGCTCTGGCGCTTACGTAACGGCCGAGTGCCAAACTGCGTGACCCAGCGGCGGGCGGCGGGGCAGGGCTTACGTC
>UCOM01000910.1:0-56611 GCA_900474385.1 Ormyrus pomaceus
TAGAGAGGATTTTCCGTGAGTCACAAGAGGAAATCCGCTAGGACAAATATTGAGAAGAATTTCCTCTTCTGACAAGCGGATTCTTTTTGTAATAAGAGGATCGTTTTTTCAGATAACTTTGTAACAAAGTAATTACTTTTACATTTCTAAACAATGAACAGAAGGCAGAAAAAAGCAATTTGATATAAGTTAATTTTAATAATTATATTACAGAGATATGAAATTGCAAAAAAAGGTTGAAGATTATAATTACAGATTTCAATTTTTAATTATATTTTTTTCATAATATTTTAAGTTGAAATTTTTTTTCGTTTTTGAAGGTTTAGTACAGTAGACATAAAAAGTTAAACGTAAAACAATTCTTCAAGATTGAGTTAAGGCAATAGTATCCCTTCTCATTTTCAATTACTGATCTGATACAGTTTTATTTACATTTTATTTTTTTTTTATTTACATTTCTTGATACTTTACTTCATTTTCGAAAAGTAAAAGCTAATTTTCTATTTTCACTAGTATAAAACTAATGTAAAAAAATGTATTTTTGAATATCCTGTAAAAATTGACATGAATATTATATTACACAATCAAAAATTTTACGATTCTTGAGCAAGTAACAGAGCGATGGTTAAATTTCAATATCGAAGAGGTCATTTAAAATTTTTGTATCCCTCAAGTATATAAAATGTTAAGTACATACTGGACTTCGACTTTTTGAACTACAATAAAAGCTACGCATGTAGTAGGTTTACGAAGAGCTGAATGTCTGACTCGACTTTGACTACACTACTTAAACACTCCTGTACTCAAGAAGTTACAATCCAATTTCAATACAATTCGCAAGAAAACTGTATTTCAACCTCAAAATTGAAATGCACTCGATCAAAATCGTTTACAAACCTCT
The DNA here is from genome assembly GCA_900474385.1 of Ormyrus pomaceus. NCBI lineage: Eukaryota > Metazoa > Arthropoda > Insecta > Hymenoptera > Ormyridae > Ormyrus > Ormyrus pomaceus. The sequence goes on from UCOM01000910.1 coordinate 902, forward strand.
CATTTAGCAACAAAATTACTCGTTAAATCAACGTCATCTGACAAACCGAGCAGTTAAACGGATGCAGCCAGCGTTCACTGCTCCGCAGTTTTACGGCCGGCAGCATTTTTATTTTTAGGATAGTGCATTTCGCCATTCAACCAGAGGCGTAAATAAATCAATCTTTGATACAATGGCGCCATTCAAGCTTCTTGATTACTCGCGTGTCGCTCGCGACGTAAACGAATGAAGTCAGTGCGCAAAATCCACCCCCCCCCCCCCTTCCGTGTATGATCGTCGAAAGCAGGCGTGAAATTAGATTTGCTCGGCGGACTGACTCCTTTTTATTCGATTCGTCGCGCGATCGCCGCAGCGACACGCGAAAGCGCTAATTAATTTATCGCGTCGACGTGCGCGGCGGCGAGAATTTCGAGGGACTCGCCCCGCCGTCGGAATATTCATGGCTGGGCGGTTTTTCTTTTTTTTTGCACTCGAGGATACTCGCGGACGAGAGACCCCCTTTTTTCGGTCGCTCCGCTTTTTGTGCGAGCGCGAATTTTACTTTCATGCGGTATGAATTCGTTTCGGCGGGAAGCCGGGGATAAAGGAAGGAATTTGGCTTCGGAAGATACACTTATTTTTGTATGTAGATGTCGGTGAGAGTAAAATTTTATTTTGAAATTCCGTTCTGGGTAAGTATGCGGAGTTTAAAAAGTTGAAAAATTTGAAATTTAGCTGGTACGCGGGAGTGCAGGCAATTAGAATAATTAAGTGGGCATGCAACAATTAAATATTAATTTCTCGAAATTATTGGCTTTGGAGAGTTTCAATAATTGTTCACAAATCAATTTATCTTTTGAAATTTAGTTTTCAATTTAACGTATATTTTAAATAAAAAAATTTAAAAAATTGCATAAGTTTAAATAAAATTCACTAATACAAAAGAAGCAATCCAAAATTGTAGAAATTCAAAAAATTTTTTATTAAAATATTTTAAAAATAACGATTAAATATTCGTTATTTTGTAATCAAATTATCAAATTATCAAATGATAGATAATCTTATATATGTAATTATTAAAAAAAGAAACTAATTTAATAGTTGGAAAATTGCTTATAAAAGATGAACAGCTTTGTAAGAGAAGATTGAACTTTTTATATTCCAGACACGTCTTCTTTAAAATATTATTCAGTAAGCAAGAGCTCGCAAGAAGCTGAAAAGTCCGTTTGCATTTGAACGCCGAATTGAGACAGAATCCAAGCACGAAATCAGTTTTACGATATGCCGATGCAGATTTGCGTTTTCGCGATGGCCTGCAAATCCAATTGATAATAAATACATTACGCAAAAGTAAACGGAAACTCGTTTGCATCTACATAGGTTTACGCGCGGACGCGAAACTTCGACGACTTCCCGAGGCACTAAAATTCTAATTTACAAAGTTTATTTATTGGCTCATTGTACACGCTGCTGGGCGATGCATTAGAGGCTGCATTTATTCACATTTGGGGAGCAGCATTAATGTAAATATACAGGCGCGTGGATGGATTCACAATTCGAGCGTTGCATCGCATGTAAAGGGTTTAGCGTAGAAAGTTGTGTAATCTTGTCGAAAGAGGAGTTAATGAGAAATACCTGTTCCAGTTTATTATTAGTTTATGCCAATTTAGGAATTTTAGCTTTATTTCAGTCTTCAAATTCAGAAATAGGATTGGATATTAACGCCGTAATTAAGCTTTTAAATTGACTAATATGCGACCGAATGGAGCATGTGCCTTTTGTAATTAAATTTAATATTTCCCTCGAAAATAAACTTTGCATTTCAAATTAAATGTACATTATAACTCATACTAGGTTAACTCCGTCATACAACTTCGATAAGTAGGTGATTTTATTTCTGTTTCATAAAAGCATTAAACTGATCGTTATCTTTAGTTAATTAACCTTAATACTTCACTTTTCTAAAATAGGATTAAACATTTTTATGAATTTAAATTCAAAAGATGAAAAAGTTTATTACGACAAAAGCTGCAGCAGCAGTAACTTTTTGCGAGATCAGTGGACTGATACAAAGAAGAGGAGACCTGAAAGTATAAACGCACAGTATCGTGAACTTTGAGCTTTAAAGGCTTCAGAAAAAAAATGCCATATACGTAAGAGGTATTTCAAGCTCTATTCTTTTACTCGGACATTTTCAAAGCAAAGGCCCTTTTTAGATTATACGGCTTAAGCTCAAGATGAACTTAATTGAAAGAAAGAGGCGCTTTTGCATTTCCAAAGTAATTATTCTTTTTGCCCGATGCTGTTTCACCGTTTTAAAGGGCTCGTTTATTTAAAGCGCCCCTCAAAATCATCAATGCAACTGCTTTATTTATGCCTCTCGCTTTACCCCCTGACCTTTACTCCCAAGCGGAATTCTAAAATCATCGACAAACTAGCCAAACTATAGCAGCCCTCAAACCCGTTTTGCCCGCCTTCTGCCGAGAGTTTCCCCCCCGCAAATAAACCCAGACACAAAAAGCCCGAGCTTTCAACGAGCGACGGCCGTCGCCTGCTTTCTTGCCGAATGCCCAATTCGGCTCCGAAAAAGCTGAGGGGCGGCGGTGTCGATTGCTTAATGCTTTTCCGATATAAAAAGGCCGCGCGAGATAAGGATTCAACGGGGCAGAATAGTTATTTAATGGGCCGCGGCGAATCGTTTTTCCGACTCGAGGGGCGAGGAGAGCCAAAGATAAGCGGCGCTCTGATGCGTTTCTTAAATAAATATATACGCGTTTTGGAGTCGTTGGGTTTTGGTGGAGGAGACAGATTTTTTTTACAGGGATATTTAATGGAGAGTGCTGCCATTGAAATGGATTGGGAATCACTTTTGAAAACTTGATTATTTTGGGGGGGTGGAGTGTCGTTGTTGCAGCTGATCAAATAGAAGCGTACGACACATTTTTTCGTTATTTGAATAACTTATTAATTATAACGTAAATAATATACTGCTCCGTTGGTACGTTTAATATTAAGAGCATTTATTCGACCATTGTAAGAGCTTTAGCTGCTGGGCTTGACAAGTTCCGAATTCCATTTACATGTTCTAAATGCCCATTATTTAGAACTGAACAGCATTTCCTAGGCAATTGGTTCGATTACCACTGAAGTGGTCGAGGCAATCTCGCGTCTGGAATTATTGATAAATAATATTTAAATATTCAATGTGTTTTACACGGCTTAGTTTTGAGCTTGAATATCAGAAAATCAGTGCAGATTTATTCGATATGTTTTAAAAGAACTTGTTGTTTATTCCGCATATTTTTACGCAAAACCGCCGGATATTACGAAATAGAACAGATATAAAAACTTTTCACAGTAATCTATCGAATAAAAGCTTTACATATAGAGTTTTTAAAATCCGTATTTTCATTCGATTTATTTGTTCAAGCCGTCTGACCGTTAAGATGTTTTCATTCAATAGCAAAACAATTGATTTTCTATTTGATTCTACAAATCGAGGTAGTAAATTGAAATGCGACACAGAGCGAAAAAAACAATAGAATTTGATCATGAATCCAATGGACCTCCGCAAAAATGATTTATGCGTACACCTCGGCTTTAGCATACAATAGCCAACGAGCTTGAAAAGACCCTTTGACTGACTTTTTACGGTTCTTCCTGTTCTGGAACAAAAGGAGATTTAGCTTTCTTTGACTCCGTTATTTGATTTCTTTTTAACAACGACTAATTAGTTCGAACTCCTTGATCCGAAAAATAAATCGATTTTAGATAAAGGGATTTTTTAATATAATACATATAGCACATATTCTTGTAATGCTATATAAAATAAAGCCGTATCGTGTATTAATACTATCAAAATTGAACCTCATAAAGCCGCTTTCGATGGCCATTTGGAATTTCATTAGATTATTATGCGCCAGAGAAGATTCCGTATAATGAATACAGTTTTTGCCCTTCAGCAGAATGGTGCAGTAATTGCGTGAATAATGAAGCTTGATCCATCGCGGTAATATCAGCTGACTGCGTATTACGGTTTAGCGTAAATACCATTCGATTATTTTCCAAAGAAAATTTTTGTTTTTAAATTTATGATGTTATATTTGTGAATGCAAAATCAATTTTTCAGTAATTTTACTATGTTCATTTGTAGCTGAAGTATGCTTCGTCGAGTTAGATTGACGAAGCGCTGATCGATGTGATCATTAGCTAAAATTAGTCCATTATTATAATTATTATTAGATTAGCACAAGATAAAGATAATAACGGTTACCTAAAAACTAATGTAAATTATGCGTCATTATACCATGTATATTTTTCTGATAATAAACTATAAAAAAGTACAATCGTAATGAGTTTATGACAAAAATTATTTTTGACTTCGACCAGTTTACCTTGACCACCCAAACGACTGCCTCGTAATCTTCGAATCTATTTATAGACCCAACTACGTCAAAAGCGTACCCTCCCACGCACCCTTACGTCTCCATCCCCTCCCTCGATCTTCGACAAAATTCGAAGGCTAATAAAGAAAAAGCTAGCAGCGCCTCCGTAAACGTCGCGACTAATTGAACGTCGTAGCGCGTCATTCATAACTCAGTGCCTCTCTCTCTCGAGAGAGAGAGAGCTGGAAAAAGCTAATTTGCAGGTACGCGCGCCGGGAATCCGATTACATTGGCGCCCCGTTGAATCCGTCGCCACGCACTCGACATTCCCTCTGCGCGTACGAGCCGGAGCAGTCAATAAAACGAAGATGGACTGCAGTGTCGCTCGCTCTCCCGTCCGACCAATCACTGTCTTTTCTCCTTATTTGCCTAATGCCGAGTCGGGGCTGATTCGGGCGCTTCTCTCACTCGATAAGCGGCTTCTATTCTCTGTACGTCGAGCGCGTACCTTCCCTATATACGGCCGATCGGATTTGCCTCGTTCCGCTGCACCGAGGCATCCGATGCTCGCGCGCCGCGGCTCTCTCTCTCTCTCCCTCTGTATGTATCGATTTCAGTTTGACGCGCTGTTTGGCGAACGACGACGACAACTACGAGGACGAAGAGTGGAAAAAGGTGCGTGGATTGCGAGCTGAGCTCTCGTTAGATTTTCAGCCGGAGGATTCGATTTGCGAGCGAACCCAGGGCTTTGTTGAGATTGCCTTTTTTCGCGGACTGGGGAATTGGATGATTTTTGGTCAAAGAGGAAGCGGAGAAAGGCTTTTTTCGGGGAGTGCTTGTATTTGATCTGTTTATTGGCTGCACTACGGTAGATTTAGATTGCTACTATTTTTTGTTGACTTTCCAAGATTTAGGAAAAGGGGATTTGGGGAAACTGCGAGAAATGTAAAAAAAAAAAAAAAATGAAAAGATTTTAGAGCCATTACTTTTCTAATCTTTAAAAATTACCTAGAATATTTTAAAAGCGTATAATTCCTTTTCTGCGTGGCGTAAAATATTGAATTGCTCTCACATGCACCTGTCGATAAAATTTTCAAATGACCAACCACTTGTGTTCTACGCCTGTTAGAGCTCGGTTGATTTATATTTTGAAAGGGCGGAAAATAAGTTTAAATTTATTTTTTACATGAAGTAAATTAAGTTCTTTTTAATAAGGACCTAGAGGTTAATTAAATGTACTTAAGCGCAATTCGCGTTTTCTCATTACAAGCGTTTGAGTTGGCGAAATTAAATTTTTTGTTTGAAGTCTGTTACATCGGTTAAATATTACTTTGCATTACCTGGAATTCAATTAACTTTTTGACGGGCAAACTTGTATTTGCTTACTTGATTGCACTTATTATGTACGGAGTTGCGTAATGCACAATTGAACAAATTTCAATTTTTCAATCAGATCAACTGTCAACTTGTGCCAATTTAATTTTCACGCAATTAAAAACAAATTACTTTGCTTATGTATACTTAAAAGCGATTTAAATTTACAAATAAATTTCTTTCAGATATTTATCCTAGTCAACTGGAATTTACCCAGGCGGTGAAAAAGGAAAGAAACAATCGGCGTCTTTGAAAGTCACGACGCGCCGCGAGCTCCCGGTGAGGTATGGATTTTTATTTACTGCTGACTTTAGATTCCAAAGGCCAACTTGCCGATTCAGCTAAGCAAACTAGTATTTGCATAGATCGTTGAGAAAATGTTTTCCTTGGTATATTAATATCAATTTCCACTATTTCTACGTTTAAAATTAAAGTTAGTATTTTAAAAAAAAAGATTCTATCATTCTGATACAATACAATAAATTCCAATCACTAGTATAACATAATTCTACAAATAAATCAACGCGACTGATACATAAATCAGTTTTCCACCGATAATCGAAAAAGCAATGATTAACAGCGCGGAAGCTCTGGCCACGGCATTTAGCATAAACAAAAGCAGACGCTTCGCGTCTCATAGATAACCGGCCGATCAAGTTGTCGTCCGCACCGAGTTAATTGAAAAGCTTAAAAGCGCCGCTTGATTTATACGCGCGCAAAAAGAGCCCCAGGCAAAAGGCAATTAATCGTGGCTTATTACGCCGGGCAAGCAGCCGGGCGGCTGCGTGGGTGTCGTCGTGGCTCGGCGCACGGATGGAACGGACCCGTGATGGAGAACGCGACGCAGCTGGCCGAGGACGGGAACCCCAAGCGCAGCTGGCTCCTAAACCGGACCAACCAGCTAGACCTCGCCGAAGAGTATCTGCCCGATTGGATTGACCTGTTTCTCGCTGTCTGCTTCTCGGTGCTCATCGTCATCACCATCGTGAGTTTTTATTCGACGTATTTTTGTGCATTTTGTGCTTTTTGCCGTGCATGGGTAGATTAAGGGGACAAGCCTGAGATGAAACCTAAGAAAAGATAATAATTTTTAATTACATTTTACAGCCCCACTAACTCACCGGTTCAGAATATTTTCTACGGTAAGCAACTTTTACATCTGAAAATCAGTCTTCGAAAGAAATTTCAACATTTATGTTCCGAACAGGTTTTTTAGCCTAGTTGGGCTTAAAATAAAGGATAAAGTATATACTTTTAATAGAAAATTTTTTAAATATTATGTACTTATTTTACATGTTAATTTTTGTAATTAAAAATTTTCTAAAGTTTTAACTCAGGCGGCTTGTCCCCTTAATACGTTTTATTAGATTAATATTGTGTAAGGAATCAGCAAACTGAAAGAGTATAATTTATAATCAGAGTAAGTAGAAATCGATCGCTATATTGCCTTTTAGAAATTTATCCGTTTTCCTAAATGAAGCCTATTTGAAAGGATTTACAACTTTCCATAGTTTCTGGCCAATTACCTAATCCAAATGTAACACCTGCTTGTTCAATTTCCAGCGGGTTATTCTCTTCTAGGCTATTTCATCAGTATTCAATGGAAATTCTCAAGATTCTATACACACATTTACACACATACATATGCAACTGATTTTACTAAGAGATTAGTGTGCTTCAGACTTCGACTTTCAATTTGACAACTGTTCTCTTAATTGTAGCAAATTAAACAAGTGCTCTTTGTCGAACTCTAACTCACGTTTTCTAAATTGCTCTTTGAACCACACGATTTATCAACTTCTGCCTATAATCAGAATATTTTAATTGCTCCAAAGTACTTGTACTTATTTAAAAAAACCGACTTATCCATTTACAGGAAGTGAATAATTTTACGACCTCCTTGAATACATTTCCGTAAAAATTCGAATTGTATTCATGTATTCATTAAAAAATTAAAAGTTTCCAAAAAACAAAAAAAAAACAAAAAAAAACCTCGATCCGAAACTAAGAAGTAAATCCCAAGTCCCAAGTCGCTCCCCAATACTTTCCCGAGTCCCAGATGGCGCGAAGAAGCACTGCTCCTCGGCTTCATGCATAAAGGCAATTTCTTACTTTTCACGCCTCTCGCGCGAACCATTTTTCCTTTGCATTCTAATGAATCTCGAGTCCGCCCATCTCGGGTCGACCGCGACGCATTCGCGGATTGCTCGTACTTATTACTCGGCGAATGGCTCGAGAGGGGAGGGGGAGGGGGAAGCGCACGCTCGCGAGCGAGTAACAGTTATATTCAGCGGCCGTTCAGCTGGCCCATTGTTTTGTCCTCTGCAATCGTCCTTTCTCCTTTTTAGCCTCGTTTACTTCTCGTAATGGAAGTATGATAAATAAGGCTCGCGGAGAGCTCTTTTCGCCCCCCCCCCTTTTTTTTCGCGCTTACGCTCTTCTTTGTCCGAGCGCCGCGCGTATACGCTTTTACGCTCGCGAGGAAGTAATTGAACTTTGCGCCCCGTTCTCTGCGCTCTGCATCACTTTTATGGAGCGTGAAGTCGATTGCGGTGTAAAAGCCCGGGCATTGCCGATAGATTAAAACTAATTCTTTCGGTGTTGCTATGGTGTTTATGTTTGTAATATCGAACCTTTGGTTCGTTCTGCGATAGTTTCGATAGTTTCCGGTGGAAAAACGTTTTGTTTCATTACCCGTCGTAGATTTGATTCGGTTGCTAAAATAAATAGTAAATGGATTGTGGAGCGAAAGTACAATGGATATTTTAAAAATATTCTTTATTTGCTGAACGATGCAACTTATTGGTAAACATTGGAATAGATAACATATTGTATTGCAAAATATAGTAAACATTGCTATATTTATTAATCTAATAATGCCTGGAAATTCCTAAAATGGTAAAATATTCAATGATTCTCAGAATAAAATAAAATATTAAATGATTCTCAGAATAATCAAACCTTTTTTTCTATATTCAACTGTAGTGCGTGTGCTAGAAGCATTTGTTAAATTAAAATACTTCGGTTCGGTGGAAAGGAAAATAAAAGCTTAAATATCACCGGCAGATCCGTTCTCTAATTATAAAATAGAAACTCATCTCAAGATAATTATAATCTCAATATCCTCCTTTCCAGCACCAGCGAAAAGCTCGCTTTGTATAGAGTACCACCCCGCGTCGAACAACGGCCCCGAGTCCTATCCGGCTCTCTCTCTCTCTCTCTTGCGGTCGGTTGTTCGACGCGGGCTTTATCCTCCCCGCCCCGCGCGGCGCACTCGAATCCTCAAGAGTAACGGAGAAACGCCGCGCGCGGTGTCCGCAACTGCGGCCTGCGCGCGGCCTTAATTCAATTGCAGGTCGGCAACACGTTGGTGATCGCCGCCGTAATTACGACGAGGCGTCTGCGGTCCGTCACTAATTGTTTCGTATCGAGCCTGGCGGCCGCGGATTTATTGGTCGGATTGGCAGTGATGCCGCCAGCTGTTCTCCTCCAGGTACGTATACAGTCGCTAATTAGCCGCGATGTTGCGCCGAGCTAAACCGGGGAACGGGGAAAGCTTGTTGCGACGGATCGGGGAAGGGGAGGATGAGCATTCCGGGCATAACCGCGAGACTCCCCCTCCCCCAAGCTGATTGCGATCGAGCCGTTATTGGAGGTATGCCGAAGGAATCTTGACCGCGGTTTCCGATGACTGCCCTTACGCACCTGACGCTGCGAGGGAGAGCTTTGAGTATTGCTGCTGGGCTAAATTATTCGCTTGGAATGGACGAAAGTGCGGGTTTTAGACAATTGTAATATTAACGTCGTATTTTGAGGGAATCTTACAGCTTTAAAAGCGTCCCCTTTGAATGAAGGTTAATAAAATTCCCATTTTATCAAAAAACTGAATATACTATTATAAAAATAATAAATCAATGTATTACTTTATTTTTAGAGGCACTTTTAAAACTTAAGATTCCCTTTTAAATGCGTGCAACCCTCAAATAATTAAATAAATTATAATTATTACTAACACCTACATAATTTTAAATTAATCGCGAATTCGTTGATTCGTGCATCGTTTATTATCTGTATATTTTGGTAATTGGCATTGATTCGTTTATACAGATAAGAATTGCACTCTTTAACGTAGCCCAACATCATATCATTTCTATAAATAAATTTACCAATACTCAATTCTGCACAATGTTTAAGTGTACAATTTTTACAGGCATGAAGAATCACACGTCCAGGAATTTTATATAGGTGGGATCAAATTCCCAGAGCACTTTAGCCATCATTCTCCGATGAAAAATTTCCTAATTTTAAACCCGGTAAAAAACTTTTACGAGCCAAGTGCAATGAAAATCATTAGAAGAAATATGTATGACGTTTTCTGCTGGAAATATTTGATGTTCTGATAAAAGAAAATTTCTAACATTACGTAAATGGGCTTTTAGATTACGCATTAAAAACCGTGTCTGGTCTCAAAAAGTAGCCTTTTTACACAAGAATAATTTATGATAAGTAGATTAAAAAAGCACATTACCTTTTTAATTGCAAAGGAAGCTGCGTATATTTATACATAATTTTTAAATTTCACATTGGACTCGCAACAAACCTCGCAGTGCGTGGAACATTGCGAAGATGTTTTCACGTCACAAATAAAATTAAAAGATAAACTGCTACTCATACATTTCGAAATTTATGAATATAATCTTCTGCAAAGCGCGCAATTTATGGGCGCAGTGTAGTAAACTTCTTAAACGCTCTTGCGCAGTCATAGAAACCTTTTTATAGCCGTTATTCTAACATTTCCATTATGTTTCTACTACATTTATCTCCTTACTTACTACGATACTTTTATTTTACATCCCTCTCCTCGGATTAAATTCATCCACTTCTCAAAGCCTGTTGATTTGTGCAGAAATTGTCGATTCTTAATATTTCAGAAAATTTTTCTTAACAACCACTGTCATTCTGCATTTCAGCTTGAATTTCCCTCGATTCAGCTTTTTAAATTAGTTTCTAAATATTTTGCTGTTACGCAATCTCCCTTGGTTTTCATCCTTCATGACATTTTCCGAGTCCGTACCACTATTCTCTTTCATGATTATTACCTTCCTGCCCTTTTCAACCTTCCATTTTCTTTCCGCGAAGAGCATGGAAATTCCATTTTCCATTTATCTTGGTAAAGACTTTCTCCTTTATTTTTATTTAATTTTTCGCCTTTTTAGATTTTTAACTTATCTTCAAATGCGCCGTTCGCAGCCTCGGTTTTTCCACTTTTAGGTTCTTTCCTATAATTCCTTTTCTTCCGCTGTCCGAGTCGCATAACCTTTCTGCTCAATCTTTTCGTCTTTTTTACTCTTCCATCTCGACAATTTTATTTTCTACCAAACCATTTTCCTCACTTTCCCTAAACGCTCGGCTTACTACCTGAGATACTTCATTTTTATATTTTTCCGGAATAGATAACCGCATAAAAACCTATATTGCCTCGACAATGAAGAAGTTCCATTATAAATAATATCTTATTCAAGTTCATCTCGGACAAAAAAAATTTATAGACTAGTTTTTAAACTATAAATAAAGATTATCAGTAGTGAAGCAAGTTGAGGTTAATATTTAAATCATCGAAAACTTTTTCTTTTTTGCAAATCATGTTATTAAATTATTTCTTATAAAAGCTAACTTGGATTCAGAAAAGTTTTTATTATTGCTTTATATGAAAATGGAAGTTTTGTATTGTGTAACTTTTGCAATAAAAATTGTACTAAATTTGACATGAAACAATGGGTTCTATTAGCTTAAATAAATCAAACCCAACTCTTAAAGAATTCATAAGAAAGAAAATGTATCTGTCTGCCTTTGTCAACTTAAACGGACGAACGTTCAGCACGGATTGAAGTTTCATTTACGATTTTTATCTTGTTAAAAAGCCAATGTAAAAATATCATTTAAATAGAAAAGAGAAACCTAAACTTACATTCATTTTGCATTTCTCTCGACATACATACAAATACAAAAGCTCTCAAATCGCTTCGCGAAAACTCAACAAAAATGAAAGAACAGCCTTTTCGTTCAATAAATATCCGTGACCCAGAAAACGCCCGCTGCGAATTAATTTCTCATTACCTCCGGGGGCAGGTATCACACGCAGCATCTCCGCAAAACATTTCCGCATTCGCGCGGGGAAAAAGCATTCCCGCACCCCTGGCGTTATAAGGCTCCTCTCTCCGGACGCGTGACTTGCCAGCTCCGGATTCTCTTTTAAACGCAGCAGACGCGCCCCGTGGATTAGGGGGATTTACGAGTTTGTCGGCGACCTTTCCGTCAGGCTTTTCGGAAATGACGCAGACCTATGCCGAGGTCGAGAGCTGCGCCGTTTAATCTGGAGAAAAGGGACGCGGGGGGTTGTTGTACAAGTTTTGTCTCGTCGGGCGTATACCGCTCCCTTTGCTTTGCGTACGGCTCCGCGTTTATCTCGGGTTCGTGGAGCTCGCCGACTTAAAGCTGCCCGGCTGTTTCGCCTTTCGCCTCGACGGAAGTATTTGACTTTTTGCTCTTGGAAGTAACGGCGTTCTTAATGTTTTGCTCGGCTTCTTTTTTTGAGTTTAAGTTTTGTCGGTATAATGAAAAGTATATCGTTTGATTTTCATTTCTTTAATGCCTAATTCTTCTGTTTGTTGTATCGAGAGGAAAAGAACTTGTGCCGATTGTTTTAAGCGTTTGCTTTTTTCGTTTGAATAACACCTCAGTGGCATTAAAAAATAACAATTTTCTCCGAATAAATAGCTCGAATCTCAATAACGTATCTATCTCCCCTGAGTGAAGCAATCATTCCTCCGAAAAGCGGAAAAAGCAACCAAAGCACTTCAACCCCCGGAGCAGCGCAATATCACGCCTCTCTCGCGAACTTCAGCAATTATAGCTCACCTCAATCCGGGGCAAAAAAAGCAACAACAACAACAGCAAGTGCAGCCTCCAAAAAGTCAACGGCTCCCTCTCCTAACCCCATTTAAGCGAGCTCTCGAGAAAGGAAGGCAGCCCGCGCGCGAGCCTCGCAGCCTGAATCGCCGCGCTGAAGTGGGCGGAAATTCTGAGCCCGCGGCGGCACGCAAAAGCCCGAATTAGCTCGCGCGTCAAGACGAGTGTCTCGAGTGTCGCGGCGCAAAACTTGCGCGCGCGCGCGCGCGCCTCTCTTTTGCGCGATCCGTGTCAAATGTCTGACGAGGGGAGCCTCTCCTCGGCGAATTATTGTCTATCGCGCGAGAGAGAGAGATAGAGGGAGAGCTGCAATTTTCCCCCGCGGAGATAAAGATCTTCTCGGGGCTAAGTGTTATGAGGCCTCGGCTTACATGGTAATGGAAGTAGCTTGTTGGAGTAGCAGTGTTATGGGGGAGGAGATAAAGGGAAAAATCTTTATCTGGGATTAAAATTTTGAAGGGTACAGTCGAATTCTAGCGGGGACTCTATCTACCGGATTTAAGCTGGCCGAGAAAGTCGAGCGTTTTAATTGGGCTGTTAGCATTTTGATTCGGCAACAAGCTCAAAACGCGACGCATCGAGAGCGAAATGGTGGCGGGGAAGTTTTACTGTCAATTAGACAAAACACGCCTGCTAATGGCGGGGGGGATAAAAAGCTTGTATTCTCGAATAGGCTTAAATTCGCATCCACGGAGAGGACAAGTTCTATTAGGAGCGGAATGCAAAGCTCTTTGCATAAATTTCCATCGGTCTCTATCTCTATCCATCTCTTTTTCTCTCTGTCTCCCCTTTATTTTCAGTCCCTATATACCTATAGATCCATTCCACTTTCCTTTCTTTTTGATTTTTTGATTCCCCTTTACGAACTTTCATCTATAAAAGCCTGCTTTTTCATGCTTTTTTCGAATTGTCACCTATTCCTTTTTTGCATTAGCTTGAAGAGTAGCGATCGTAAAAACATCAAGACCGGGTCTCGTTTGGTATAACAATAATAACAGAAGCTGAGCTTTCGTAAATTTTTAAAAACAGAATATTTTATGCTGATGCGTAAGAAGTATCTTGAAAATTGTTCGGTGTAAAAATGCGCGTAATCAGACAAGAGCATTTGCAGTTGTAACTCAAATGACTCTCGTGCATTTTTCTCGTGCACGACATATACGTGCATTTTGCAGCATATCTGGCGTCCTTAAAAAAGATAAATCGAAATCGTAAGAGATAGAAAGTTTTTACACTTTTTATTGCCCATAATGCAATAAAAAATATTTTAACTTTCTCGAAACGGTAAAAAGCTGCACGACGTAAAGACTGACAATTTTTATATTTTCTCCGCTGCTACATTAAACGGTTATGTAATTTTCACTCTCGTTTTTTTTTTATTAAACTTTTGAAAATTAAACTTTTAACATTAATTTTTTCGTGCCATTTTCTCAAAATTATAATATCGCACAAAAGTTATTAAATTACCGAGCGAATCAGTCGAAGGAAAATCAGAGCAGCAAACGTTTTCCAATAAATGAAAATAAAAAAAATCAGGCACCATAAACATAAAAAAAAAAAAAAAATACAGTCCGATCGGACGTAAATAAAAGCTTGGACAGCATTTTCCTTTCAACGAATCAAACGTGCCCGACGCAACAATTCCAAAAATGTCCCGCTCGGAGCAGTGAAAAATGTAAGAAAAACCCCCGCGGCAATCGCTGCGGATCGCCTCTCTGTCCGTCGGCGCAGCTCCGCACTCCTCGAGAGCTACTTGGGGCTTTCAGCGCATTAAATCAGCCATCCTTTGTAGCCCCGAGAGAGAAGCCGAAGTTTCGCGACTTTTTACGGCGCGGACATTTTTGCGGAAGGCAGCAGTTTGCGTCTCTTATTCCAGATGCCACGGACTTTTGACTCGGCTGGAATTCTGGCTGCTTTGCGGTAATCGAGATTTAAATCGGTTTGGATAGTTAAAATGTTTGCTTTGTAATTAGCTAATGCGTTTCGACTGGCGATGAAGTGTCAATAAATGAAACGCCAATTGAAAAAAGTATAAAAGTTTATTTTTAAAACAAAGTTCGTTGGTGCTTGAAGGGGGAAAGGATAAATAGTTGCGTAAATCCGCTTTATTTTTCTTTTTACGATCGTCTTGTCACTGAGAGGATTTGTTTCAAAGGGATCCGTTTATAGATATATGGGATTTCGCCATAAAAGATAAACGTCTGAAATCGAATCCACCATATTTCACACGAATTTTCGTGAAAGTAAAAAATTGATCCTCTTTATACAGCCTAAAAAGACAATGAAATGTTGAGAAGAATTTTGCCAAACTTGAGATAATACGTGGCATGAATAAAGTCAATAAGCAAGGTACAGACCTTAAAGTCTTTTATTAAACATCTTGTTCTTCAATATTCCTCTTTAATATTTTTCAATTTACCAAATCATACTAATCTCCAATGCGTCACGTCAATTCACTCTTCATAACGCAGCAATAAGCTCCGTATTTACCAGCAAGTAAACGTTCGATCGCTCGCCGTCGAGTAATAAAACACGAAATGCCGAAGATGAGCGGGGAGGAAGGATCTTAGATAAAGGACCGGCGAACGATAATACGATAACGATACGCCACTCCCTCGTAATGGGAGTTGTACGCGGTTATGAAAGGCTAAGCGATTATGCGGTATTGAAACTATAACACAATGCGCTTCTGTGCGGTATTATAATGCTAAAAGTGCACTGAGGGATGCATTATAGGAGGCAATATAGTACTCCGGGCCTTTGGCGCTGCTCCGTGAGAGTTTTTGGAAATAAGGCCAGGAGAGAATTTAATCGGGTGTAATGGGAAAACTGTCGTATAATTTGAGTATTGTTTTGGCTATTTTATTTAGCTGTTAGATAAAAAAGTAATTACTTTAACGGCTGATAATCCTCTCTTAAATTCGGACTAATAATTATATGTTTTCTTATAATTTTAGATGCCGTGTTTGATTATAACGATTTTTTAATCGTAATTTTTTTAATTGTTTAGTTTCCATTGAGAACGAATTCTCAAAAGAAAGGAGAATGAATATAAAATATAAGTCTAACCGTTGGTAGTTTTTAAATAAAATTGGCAAAAAAAATACCGTTAGCATCGTTTTGATTTATTAAACAAAGATTAAATTAATTTTAGACTAAGTTTGTTGAGTTGATTTAGCCATTTTAAGTGAAATAAATCGATGATATGGTCAGCCTTTACTATCATAGAGTGCTTAAGTTCAAATTTATTTTCATGCATATTAAATGGGATTTTGCAGGATTTTGTTAACATTTTTTTCCTTACATTCCTTCCCTTTTTGAAACACAAAAAGTTCATTTAAAAAATTCTATTAGCAAAAATAGTCAGAACAAAAGAAGCTCCATCAGAATTTATATCCATTAAGAATCACGTCCCGCAGATTCATTTTATCTAACTCAGCGATCCGCTCCTTTGAAATCCTCCGAACAAACGCAAGTTTATTTCCCCTCAGACCTCAGCGTCAATGCGCCCTTGAGCCCCGAAGAGAAAAAAAGCAAGAAGAAGCCAGCCAGTCTCAATGGGTATATATATATACATATACAGCAGCGTCGACTCGCCGCGAGCGGTCGACTCATTCAATTCCGTCGTCGCATTTGCATTCGAGGATACAATTACGCTCGACTCTTTTTACACTTGGAGAGCCCGCCTTTCTTCGCGTTATTCCTTTGAGGAAGTGCCGAGGCGTCGAGCTTTTGACGCCGCGGAAAATGGCCTTTGTTTCGCTTAATTTGCTGCCGGGGCCGAGTGTCGGTACACCTGGATTAGTCGGGGATCCGCGCGAGGACGGCCGAGTTACAATTAACATAAATATAACCCGGGAGAGTTTTTCCGACGCCGGGGTAAACACGAGCTTCGGTGCTCCGGGGTGGTTTAATTGGCGGCGATTAAATCGCGAGGTGGGTTTTTTTTTGTTTCATTTTTGCGCGCTGGATACTTGAGGGAGGATGAAAAATGAGATCATTAGTCGGATGACGGTTGCGGGGCTGAGCAAAAAAGGAAAAATGAAGATTTTTTTTTTATTTTGGGTTAAGTTTCGAGTTGTTGAAGAAGTGAATCTTGACGAAAAGACTAAGACATTTTTTTATTATATCCCAACCATTGTGTGAAATATTAAACTGATTTAAAATTTTTTCTATGATTTCATTTAATCGCGTAAATTCTTCTTACATTTCTAAGGTATTAAAAAAATTTAATTATATTTATCGTTAAAAATTTGATTAAACAGTTTCTCAAACATTCAAATAAGTTAGTCAAATTCAACATAAATAATTATTTGATGCTTAGCAAACAATATAAGAACTATTTTTACAAAGCAGTAGGTACTCTTTTACTACGAAAATAGAATAGACTAGAATGACCTATTTTCAATGTGCCAACTTTACATCATTCAAGTGTGTAATCTTGCTGGTTTCCTAGGCAAAAATACGCTAATTAATGAGCTAACCTTACATCTACGAATGTAGGTCATCTTAATTTTCGTATGTGCGAAAAACATGAGACACACTTTGATGCTCTTGCAGCACGTTTTATTTTGAAACAGCGCAACATTTTGTATAATAAAAGAATCGTAAACTTAAAACTGACACTGTTTTTGTGCAAAACATTTCCAGTTTTAGCATTTTCTTAAAACCAATTTTATACTTCTTAATGTATTAAGGAACATTTTATTAATCATTCGAATTTGCAAGTAAAATATTATGAATATTACCATTAAGCCTTCCAAGAAATAAAATTTTTATTGGAAAATATACTTTATCATTGGGCAGTACATTAATGCAAAGTCAACGAATTGAAATTCAATTTCGTACTCATTGATTTTCATGACTTCACCATTGGTTTGCATATGATAAAATGTTCCGATCAATTCATTATGAAGTCGAGATAAAGCTTCATTGTTGAACCATATATATTTAAAAACGATATTTGCAAAATTTTACTTACTGCTAAATAATTTTAAACAATCAGCATGCCTCCTAAAAATCTTCAAACAAAAATAAAAGATTTAAAAAAAAAATTATATTTTAGTAATTTTTTAGCGAAAGAATAATGCTAATTTTTACAATAAAGAGCGCCACTGATACACAATACAAGAACTGCAATAACTTTTTATCTCTCCTTCACCGTTCCTCATTTCACCATCCCTCACTCGAGACTTCAATTAACGAATTCAACTTTCCGCGCATCTTCCCCCCAAAAACATCCGGCCAACTCTAATTGTCTCGGGCTCTGAACCCGAGCATTACAATTACACTCAAAAGAAGGCAGCTTCGAGTGCGTCCATATGGGAAGCGGCTCGCTGTAACTTTCCTCATAACGAGTTTCCGCGTTAGGGATGAGTGGCGCTCGGCGGGGGAGAAAAGGGGGAGCGAAAACTGGTAGGCGGCGCCGAAAACAGATGCTCGCTCGCTTTGTATTTCTCTCTCTCTCTCTCTCTCTCTCTACGTTCCCTCTATTTTACGCTTTTTTTCACCTCGGCGTCCTCGCGCGAATTTATGGCAGCCATTGTGTGCCTCGGCCGGCACTTGGAAATGCAATCGAAGAGTCGCAGCTTTACTTCGGAGTGGAAGGGAAGGGAAGGGAGCCGTGAGATAGAGAGGAAACGCCGATAAACATAGATTTTTTAGATAAGATATACGCGGAATCGCAGCGCATTTGCATGTGTTTGCATTCTAAAGGGTTCCCGTCTTTTATCAGTGTTTCGCCGGAGTTTCGCCGATTGTATCTACTCGTTGAGTTCAAGCAGTTACCGCGGCGATATAAATGTTTGTTGATAGCGAACGCTGCGAATTTAATGGGAAATTAAATTTAACGCACTAAAGGAATATGTTTAATGCGATTCAAGAGTTTTAAATTTATTGTTTATTGTCATTATTTAATTTATATATCCAGGTCGAAATAAGCAACAAAGAAAAAAGAAAAATATATGTATTTAGTTATTTTAAGTAGATAAACTTCGGAATGGTCAGACGACGTCTATAAAACATTAGGAATTTTTCTCAATAATCTGTAAGATTCGACAATCGTATTTAGAATAACTTTTATATATGTGTACATTTTTCTTTTTCCAACTTGCATCGCACAGGAGAAATTTAATATATAAAATACTTCCTTGGCAGAAAGGCAGCAGCGCTCAAAGCCGAAAGCCCGACCCTTTGTTCCGCAAATACGCTTATCCTCTTTCAGAGGCCGTAACGAGATAAAACCAATCCAGAATTACCCCGCTAAAAATGTTCCCCGCCTCGCGCCGATCGCTCCGAAATCGGTTTACCCACACAATCGAATAAAGGCCTCTGGCAGCTGGGTCCAAAATCGTAACTCAATAACAACAGCGGTCCAAAAAGTGTCCGCTTACCCGCCGCCGCGGCCGTTCTCCAATATAACTGCCTTTTCACCCCAAAAAGCTGTCGCCGTACCCCGTCTGGAATGTCTGCTTAACTGTTCTCAGCTGAACGGCGGCACCTGGGAGCTGGGCGAGGTGCTGTGCGACTCCTGGGTCTCGCTGGACGTTCTCCTCTGCACCGCTAGCATCCTATCGCTCTGTGCCATCTCCATAGACCGGTGAGTAAACGCGACACACACACAAACACACACACACGAAGTTCCACTCACGTTCCGGGCCGGGAACGAGCTGATTATACGGCGACGTGACCTTGTGCACCGACTGTCGGCACGGCTTTTACGAGCTTTTCTTTCTGCTTTTGTTTCGTTCCGAGGGGAAGTGTGTTGCCCGTTTGAGTTTCATCGGAGATTCGAGTAGTTTGCTGCGCTTTTTCGGGGGCTGCGATTTGAGGGATATCGGACGGGATTGAGCTTAGGTCTGCGGTCTCTGATCGCGCGGATTGCGGATGGGATAAAGATAAATGCTGGCCCGTCTGTTGTCGCTGTCGGTGTGTCTTAGGTGTTCTCTCTTTGGGGAATTCAGATGCTGTACGTTTGAATAAATGTATAAATGAGAACTTCGCTGCGAATAAATTTTTTTTGGTACAATTTTTAAAAAAAAAAAGGATTACCATTCGATCAATTTTAATAAGTTCTTGAAGCGACGATAACGTTCGATATAAATTTTGTAAAACTGCATAATACGCTGACTAAATATTTCTCATCACTGCATTGAAATCTGTTAAATACATGAATTCGTACGTTTATTATAAATTGTAACGATTAATCAAACTTATTTATAATCCCAGGGGATGGACAAACAAATGAAGCTCGCGATAATCGCGGTGATCAATGTTTATGATTAAACCGTAACGTGATATATTAACTCCAATTGGCGGATCTACAAATGCGTCCAATGCGGTGCGGATAAACAACGAAGCGTGATCGAGATATGGCTTTTGAATCATGCAACAATCATTTACACAATCGACGCGCGGTAATTCAGTTTTGGACGCGGCGTCGACTGAAATGCAACCCTTTTATGTTTTATTTGCGCCAGCTGGAAACTTGCGAGCTCGCCGCAACATCGCCAAGCGAATAAACTTTATCTTATTAGTGAGAATAATGTTTAGTCGGACGAAAATAATCCTTTAGGGTTCAATTACGAAGAAAAATAACCTTCGAATGATCCATCAACGTCGGACCGCCCTGTTTGCGACATTAATAATCATAGCGTCCAACTTTAATTGAAAAGAAATTCAAACCCTCGGAAAATATGCAGCATTTTATGGCAGTAATTAATAACTGTTTAAGCTTCTGGAAATACAACTTACTTAACTCGATAAAAGGAACGACCTTGCTTGTCTCCGTCCGCCCACAGTATATCGAGGTTCATTAAAAGCGGCATTTACTGGATTTTTTTTAAAAGCAGCTGCTTTCTCCTTGGAGTTGCTATTGTGAGATTTTTTCTTAGCCGGTTGGAGGCGGAAGCTTTATCGGCGCGTGCGCCGAACGTAATTTGAATTTAAAATACACTCGGTGTCCGGGGAATAAGTGCTTATTTCGCTTTTTAAATTGACTGCCGGTCAACGATGTCTGCTGGTCGTTTACCTTTTCGTGGAATGATAAATACTTTCCTCTGATTTCAATATACGGATATACTGATTAGTGGTTTTTTTTACATTAATGTCAGTCGCGTTACTAATACTTGAAATGTGCAATTATTGATTATCTTTAATCGAGCACATTTTTTGAATTCTAACTTTTCGAATCGTATTATGGGAATGCATTAATCTGATTCTTTTCATAAACGTAAAAACGTGTCTTGAATTTAAATCAGAGAAATATTCAAAGGGATCTCGTGAGTAATGAAAAAAATTTTAATTATTAAAATCAAGTGCAGCTTGTAAAATACGCTAACTTTAATTAAAATTGAGAAATTTGCGTTTAATTGAAAATCGTGATGGTGACAAAATAGCGTAGTATCAAATCGCTTTTCATACAAACTTTACATGCAAATTGAACTCGAACCTTTCTTCGTGCTTATCCGAATCCGTGTAGATTTTAAGATTTTCTTTCGATAGATTTTAAGATTTCTTTTCGATTTAATACGGAGATTCAGATGTGCATTTAAAATTCTGAAAGTTTGATCGAGTTTTTTCGCACGCCATTCTTTGAAACTTTTGTAAATATTAAATCAAGCTTTTGCCCATAAAAAGGAACATTCTATTTTAATAGGAGAATGCACTTTGGGCATATTCCAAAATGCTGCCACGGCGTGAAAGTATTTTAAAATACGTCATTTCACCTCTCTCGTATACTTACACGGTTTTATAGATAAAGTTGGCGATACTGGCGAACATATTCCTGAATGGGCGATTTAAAATGATTTGGAACGTGCGAAAATTGTTGTTTCTTTAGTTCGCAAGATTTATAATGGTTTACTTTAATGGTGCTAAAATGTATTGCATTTCGAAGAATCAATTAATCGTGCGAAGAACTTGGTAATATTTCTTATTTTTTGTCGAACAACTAGTTTCTTAAAAACTGCTGAATTTATAGTATAATGAAAGCGTCAGACTAATGATAGCAACACAGAAGAGATGGAGCCAAATGTTTTTGCTCCGAGAGCGTCATCAGTTAATTATTATACGTGACGGACATATCTTTCAGAGGATTCGGAATAAAAACTTTTATTAGTTTTCACCGCAGAATACAAATTGAACGTCATTCAGTTTTTCGACTCGACTTTTGACAAATTGTAACATTTGAATTGTTTCGAGTAAATTCATGCTTAACTTTAAACTCAACTCGAAATCATACAAATATCGTTTCTTAATGCTCATTACTATATGGGTTCAGAGTTGTAATGATGACTGTTTTCCAACTTTCAATTTTTACCATGACTGTATCAAGTTCTTCCAATAAAAAAACAAAACTAAAATTAGCAAAAAGATTATTATTTATTGATTCTTCTCGACTGAATAAAACGCTACAGTTCGTTTCACGATTCTTATTACAAAAATACACGAAATTCGCTAAATTTTTAAACGTACGTTTCTTCCATCATTTAATTCCGAATTTCATTCCTCCATACCCAACATTTCGCTGAAACCTCGAAAACCCCTGGCAGGTACCTGGCAATAACGCAGCCGCTGATCTACAGTCGCCGGCGGCGCAGCAAACGCCTGGCAGGTCTGATGATAGTGATGGTGTGGATCCTGGCGGGGGCGATCACGAGCCCGCCGCTGCTCGGCTGCTTTCCCCGGGCGCGCAACGCCATCGAGACGGAGAAAAAGTGCTCGTACAACATGGACTCGTCGTACGTGATATTCTCGGCGATGGGCAGCTTCTTCCTGCCGATGCTCGTCATGCTCTACGTGTACGGTCGGATATCCTGCGTGATCGCCAAGCGGCACCGCAGCCTCGAGTCGACCGACGCGGTCAGCACCGGCGAGTGCCACAAGTCCAACAGCGGCAAGCAGAAGGCGCCCCAGGTCGCCAACGAGACTGGCAACTGCTCCAGGACGCAGAGGCGATCGAGGAGGCACTTTCACATGGTGAGAGAGCGGCCGTTTGGTCGTTGGGATTTCTGGGCTGGCTCTTTGGCTTTTTAAATGATTTTCGTAGATTTTTTTGGTTATTATTGCTGTAATGTCAATATTAAAAGTAGAGAGACGTATGAAAATCAAGTGGAGGGCTTATGGTACAAACCAGTAAAATATTATAATAAAAGAACTAGTAAAATATTATATGTTGAATAAAATTACATTGTTAAATATAACAGTGGTATTTTTAGAAATTATTCATGAGGTATTTTAAATTAGAATAATGTAACGGTAGCATTTGAAAATAAAAAAAATATTAAAAGTTAATTTCTGTCGTTTCGAATTTTAAAATATTAAATTATGCGAGCTTCTTTTTGAAATTTGAGCTGCTATGTAAATTAGCATTAACGTTTTAAAAAGCTGTAAAAAATACACAGAAATGTTGCTTAATATTAGAAAATTTTTAAATATTACTAAATTTAATAACTATATACTATATTCAAAGTAAACAAGTGGAAAAGGGTAATAAAACCTTGATAATTTCGTTTCGAAGGCGAGAAATGTCTTTTAATTTTTGTATGATGACTTGCTAATTTTTAGCTTTATCCATTTGTTTGCCTGACTTTTTAATTACTTTCTGAATAATGGATAAATCAAATAAATTACGTGCAATCGAGTGCAATTATACGCATAAATATGCAAGCATTAAATTGTGGTAAAAGTATAGTAAAAATAGCTTGAATATTATTCACTTCCTATTAACTTAAGCTGAACCTACAATTATTGTCAACATAACTCTTTATGCTCAATTATCCTTGGAAAGATAAATTAGACTTGATACATTAATCTTATAAATTTCTTTTTGAAACTGAAGAAATTTAAAGGGCGATCGCATAATTCATTTGTAACGATATTTCTATTTTAATCGCAATTTTGAAAATTAATTACTTTACAGTGAAACATATTTTTGCTAAATGCAAATGCTGATATTTTATTGTACGACGTAGAAATTCACCTTTGATCCAAAACGTAAACATGCTGAAACAAGAGTTTCTTTATTTCGCGTTGGAAACGATAATTTCTAATCCAGATAACGGCTACTTTATTAGGCGCGCTTCTACATATAAGCAGATTTCTGCGTTTCTCCAATTTCGGAAAAATAAAGTCGTCCTTTTGTAAACATAAATTAGCGGCAAAAGCACTATGAATTAAGTTTCAAAGTGAAAAGAGAGCTATAAAAAATAACGAGTAGTGGAAGGGGGCAGGGAACGTAAAATGTTCTGTTCTTCAACGAAAAAGTCATAATATTTATTTTCTAAAGGGGAACGTACAGTTCAGTTACGTGCCTGAAATATCAAACAAAATTTTCTAAATTGTAGAATAGATAAGGGCCATGAAATATGTATCGATAAAATTGACTTCCTCGCTGCAAGATAAAATACTTTTAATCTCACAGATGAGAACTAGTTTAACAGATTAATAAACGCTAGCAGAGATAAATTTCCAGTGCAAAATGACCGCTTTTTATTTCAGCAGCTGCTTTTGACACTTTATCTCGAAATAGAGCAGCTAAAATTCAGTTAATCCCACTTTTTCATACCTTAATTACCAAAACTCTCCTCTCTCTCTCTTTAATTCCCTCGATCTACAAAATTACATCGAGCAAGTAAAACAGTAACCGAATGCACCCATACCTAATTACTAAATCGTAAATAACGTGCGATGTACGCCCCGTGAGCTAATCTAAATTCTAAAATTACCAGCTGTTGCCAATCGCAAAATCCCCACGAACTGAAACGCGAACAAAACACCGAATCCCAAACTCCCTCCGCGAGGAAAGCATCTCCAAATTAATCGAAGACTTCGGCTATACCCCGACTAGGCCGTAACCAGACGAAGCATGAAAATTTTCAGTTACGTCGTCGCGAAGACGCATATCCGGGCAATGTGTCTCCTCCTTCGGGAGGAGGGGACCGCCCCCCCCCTCCCCGCCCCTCGAGGACGACTCGCTACAAATGAGCCTTCCGTGACTCTCTCCTCGGGTCGTTAGCGCCGCGCTGGCTCTCGTCGCTCGAATTGCCTTTTCTTTGGCAGTGCAATTCTTTCTCGCGCTTTATTTCGCCAGCTCTCTCTCGGCGATGTGTATGCGTCCGCGCTGGAATTTCGGACGTTTAATTAGAGGGACCGGCAAGGAGGAAGCGCAAGGAGCTCCGATCGATTCGCGCTTCTTATACGCGCGGACTATCCTGTTTTAATGAAACAGAGGTTCGAGAATTGGAATTTTTAGCGCGAGCGGAGAGTAAATGAGCTTTTATTGATTTGGTTGTTAGAGGCGATTCGGATGGTCGAGTCGTTGGGATTTTGGGAGATGGGAGTGAAATTTTTCAAATTTTAGACCGAGTATTAAAATTAAGCTTCCATGTCTAGTGCGCTTTAAGCTGAAAATCAATACTGCTTTAATTCGAAATAAGTCTAGCGAGAGATAGATATTATCAAAGTCCGGAAAGACATCGTACATTGTGATAAAACGTGGAAGTATCTTTTACGTGAACACACAGAAATTAATTTAGATTTTTATCTTAAAAGTAATGCCTGTTGTTGGTGTACGTTTTTGTTTACTTTCAAAGTAATTATTGTAGTTATCAAATTTATAAAATTGAAGTTATATAAAATTGAACTTTTTTCAAGCCGCGATATTGTTCGAAAACAGGGCACGTATTTCAAATTCTGATTGCGCGAACGCTTTCAAAACTTTGCAGTTGCCCAAGATTTATTTTATTAATTTGATATTGCCTTCAATCCCACTAAATTGCACTTTTGAAATCTAAAAAACATAGTTATCTATTGGAAGGAAAGTTTGAAAATTACACTTTAAACTTCAAATATAATGGGATAAGAGCTTATTCACCCAGAACGTTTTATATAGTTTGAAAATCTTTCTTTCTACAGCATATCTTCGAAACTGCAATCTTGGATGTTATCAAATGCAAATTGTTCCGCTTCAAATCTCGTTGGTCAATCCTTCGAATCCAAACATCCGTTGTGTTTAAATTTCAAAAATAAGCGAAGAAAAAGGATTTTTACTTATTTTTATTTTATGGAACAATTTTTTTAAAATAAATAAATACAAAATGTAAACAGACAAATTCGAAAGTAATAATATAAGTATTACATGAAAATTTAATGTTTACTCGTTTAAGTCAAAATCTGTTCTGAATAGAGTTCCTAAAAAGTCATTTTGAATCTACTTTCGGAGCCCACAGAATTTTTTCTTCTTGACACTGATAAATGTAAAATGCACGAGCGGGTTTGCTCCATTTAAAATGCATTCGAAACGCATATATTTTCACGCTTCTCTTCAGTTTCCCTCGTAAGAAGCGTGTCACGCTTAAAAGCATATTTTTAACCCCCTTTTTTTCCTTCCACATTGCAACATCGACGGCACTGATTACCTAGCAAACGCTCAATCAAAATCAAACTTTCACAGCTCCTTCCACCTCCCTCGATCCAGCCGGCGTTTATAAAAATCAGCGTCCATTGAAAACTTTCCAGGGCGGCGAGCGCTCGAGCAAGGGCTGCGCGAAAGCGGAGGCAGCGCCGCCCCGGGCCATCCTGAGTTCGCGGCTCTCGGGCGCCTCCGTGTCGGACGGCGGGGCGACGGGGAGCGAGGCCGCGGGCAACAGCGGCGAGCCGGCCTCGAAGCAGCAGCAGCAGCAGCAGCAGCAGGCGGCGACCCTCGCGGTGCCGGAGGTCGGCGGCGGCTCGGCGGCGAGCACCAGCAGCCCCTGCCGCAGCAAGATCGTGCGCACCGGCACGCTCAGGAGCCACCAGCACAGCTGCATCAACAGGGTCACCAGGGAGACCAAGACGGCGGGCACCCTCGCCGTCGTCGTCGGCGGCTTCATCGCCTGCTGGCTGCCCTTCTTCATCCTGTACCTCGCCACCCCGTTCATACCCGCCGAGCCGCCCGAGCCGCTCATGCCGGCGCTCACTTGGTTGGGTGAGTTGATCGTTGGGCGACATTTTTTCGGATAATTTGTTGCGAACGGTTTTTTTTTTCATTTTAATGTTGGTCATAAAGGCGAGTTCGTCGCGGAGCGAATGTTAAATAGTTGATTTTGGAATATTTTTTTCTCTTATTTGATCTGTGCCTCGTGTATATGAAATATTGATCAAAAGCTCCGCGTTTTGGTGAATATTTTTATTTTTTCTTAATGATATGGACTTTAAAAAAAAGCAGCAATTACAAATAAATGTGAATTTTCGTAAAGGTGTAACAAAACGTATATTATTGTTATAAGAAGTTTCAAAAATAGAATTTCTAGTACTATATATTGATTTGAAAACTTTTTAAGAGAATCTTACATTTCTATATAATAGATTATTCTTAATAAGTTACAGAGTTCTTTCATTTCCTGCTACATATTTTTCTTTATTAATCGCGACTATCTTTTACGATTGTTGTGCTGTAACTTTTACGTGATTTCTCTGGATAAAGTATAGGAACATCATTTTGGGTCACAGACAAACAAATCCATCTCCTAATATTTTTGTTGCAATATCGTAATTGACCCGGCGAAGCAAATAATCGATTAATCAAGTAACTCTTCCGATGTAAATAGAACGTTAAAAGTCCCGATATAATCAATTCTTGTAATGAATCTTAGGGAAAAAGTTAGCCGGTATATATTCCGTCCCCAAACAAACTTTAACCCGTGATCAGAAAAATTACGCTCCGCTTGATCGAGTTAAACTCTTAAAAGCGACGTCGTCGCTTCGACTCATTGATATATGTATTAATCAAGCTTGATTACGCCGTCGTCGCGGAGCCAACAAATCTGGCAGTCACGTGAGACGAACAAAAAAAAAGTTTCCCTTTAGTGAGCTCGAACACAGTGGGACGTACAATGGGGGGAACTTTATCCGTATTTAATAAATCTCATTTTTCGACCCTGGAGATCGTCGTAAATCTTGCTTTCCTCGGAGCCCGAATAGCCGCAGATAACAGTCTGATTTATAACCAATCGGGACGAAGACAGAAAATATCTATTACGTAAGACAATTTTGCAACGGACTTGCAGATGAACTATTGCCTCGACTCGCGAGTTCTTTCGTTTGATAATGTCTTAAGTTTGAAGCAAGTCGGAGGAAGGAAACATTTTTTATCTCCGATCGAAATCGGAATTCCTTTCCGCGAATGTTGAAGGGGGAGAAATGGGCTAGGAAAGTTGATGAAATGCGTTAAAATGACATTTAATCTTTCTTCCTTTGTGACTGCAGTCGTTATTTCAATTTTCTAATGAAAAACTCCTGATTCGTTAAAAGAAAAGCTTATGAAATAAAAGCATTAACAGCAGAATTTATCGAAAATAAATGAATGAATATTCTAACTGGACTTTCAATATTTTAGAAAATATTTTATAAACAAACAATTATTTTTATGCAGAATAACTTGCTTAAAATTTGCAAAGATCATTAATTTTTAAAACTGCATGACCACTCGACGAAACTCTGAATAAAGAAATTGCTCATTCCATGCAGGCTGGTTCAACTCGGCGATCAACCCGTTCATCTACGCTTTCTACTCGGCCGATTTCCGCATGGCATTCTGGCGACTGACGTGCCGCAAGTGTTTGGGCAACCGATTCGACTCGAACCCCGCGGCCGACCGAACCCTGCAGGGAAGCCAACCCAACTGGAGGCGGCAGACCTCCGGCAGGACGTGAAACAGGCCGACGGCCCTCTCCGTCACCTTCGAGCGCGACGAGACCAACTTACCTGTCCGGTCTTAATCTGAAAACGTTATTTCGCTGAACGGGGAGAGGAGCTGATCGCGCTGAGCCGGAATTAGAGGCCTGTTTTATTTTCAAAATTGTGTCTTCTGAGATCACAATTGCGATCGATTTTTTTTAAGAAGCAAACTCTTGGAGATTTTTCGTTTTCTGCGCGTTTGTTTAAAAAAGATAAACCGCGTGGGAATATGATATTCAAAGATCGAGCCGTTTGTCAGGAGCATCTGCAACGGAATCGGAATTGTAGAACAGTTGATATTTGTCACTTGCATGCACGCGTGCATATACATAAAACATCTTGGTGCGGACGTGGAGAGTCACGTGGCTTCCCAAGGACTTGAGCAAATGCACTGAAAGTTTAAATCAGCCGTACGTCATCTCTTGGGGGTTCAGTTTTTGGCAAACCCACGCGTCGCATTGTGTAATAAAAAAGGAGAAAAGGTTATTTACGCGCCGAGCGAAATTCGTCATATCGATGAAAATGTAAAAAATTTTACATTGGGTTACGAAGGGTAATTTATATTTGTTATGCCGAATGAGGGTATAGCCTTTAAACGGCGAACAGATTTTGAGTAAGGGAGGCACGAGCATTTTATGGATTCTTGTGAGGGGAGCGCAAAACTAGATGCGGGAGGTGCGGAATAATAATGAGATGTTACAGGTATACTTTTATTTTGACTCGACATTTTTTTCACGATTTTAAAATCATTTGATTTCGGGCATTTGGTACTGCAATTTTTTAAATTTGGTAAATTTAATGTTATTACTGGTATAAAAATTCTGAAAACGTGTATTGTATTATTTACGAAATCTGTCGAAATACTTTCTACTGAAAACTAATATTTCCAATTTATACATTTCAGAAATGATACCAGAGGTTTTGTAGTTTACAAAATGTAAAATTAAATACCCTTCATTGATTTTTTTTTATATAAATTCATTAGTACCCCTATAATCGATTTTTGAATCAAACCGAAGTTATAATAGAAAAAATAATATTTAATTGTAACTTAAAATTCATGCTGAGACCGGATCGAGAGAATAAAGCTGATGTAAATATCGCTAATAATAATTAATAATAATAATATTAATAATAATTGTATACCGCCTTCGCGTAAGCACCTGTGATTCATGATTTTTTTTCAAGGAAGCCGATGGAGTTACTTTCTTGAACTGTTTTAGAATTGTAAAAAAAATTTAATTTACTTTGGATATCTAAGTAATATAGAACCTACTTCTGAAAGTTTTCGTAATTATTCTGTACTCTGCAAACTCTTCAATAAATGTAAAAAGCGTAGTTTTCGTAGAAAGTAATATTGCATTTAAGTACGCTTCGATTTAAAGGCAGAGGTATATATTAATTCCTGTTTATTAGGATTATACGAATAAACAATCAATTTTATGAGTCGCCCAAGTCAGCTTTATGTAGAATTGTGAAGCTAATTTGTTGTTTTATGTATTATAGTACCCATTACATAATTATTGCTTTCAATGACGACTTATAACTGAACTAATTTAATTAAAGACTTTTTAAGTGTATATATTGTATACTCTTTTATGATGGTAACTCACTCGTCTAGAGTAAGCAATTAATTATGACATATGTAACGGTAGAGAACCTAATATAAAATAAATTACTACATTTGTTTAAAAGTTTACGATTGAGAAGTTCTAAAATTATTGATGAAAACTAAGGTATTCTTAATTGTTCATAAATTCATACGAGTTTATGTATGTAAACAATTAGACGTAATTTTGTATTTATCAATTATTTTGTAATTTTCTGGCAGTAGATTTTTAGGTAAACGTGTAAAGAACAACATAAGCCCTTTCACATCGAAATAATGAATAAAAAATAAAAATTTCTTTTTAAGTTTTTAATTTTTTTCTTCTATATTAGGTTCTCTACGTTTACATATATTGCTAGATCTGAGTTATTCAAAGAAACAAATTTTTTTATAAACCCTTGATTTAGTCGGGTAAAATACTTTGCTTAATTACTATGTGCAATATTACGATCTTTCAGGTAGCAAAAATATTTATGTATATGGTAGTTCAATATACCACATATTCAAATAAAGCAATTTTTGCGTTCTATACATTTAGTACATGTTTAAGACATTATTTAGCAATTTAGCTAAATGCTTATAATGGATATTGATTAATAAATTATTATTTGATTTATTCAGTTGTAAATAATAATTAATATGTTTATGTTTCACATTGCGAATGAATGTAGGATCAAGGCGTGCGTTTTTAATTTATACGAAGGTTATAAATAAACAAATTAATTTGTATTTTGCTTAATTGTAAGTTTGTAAGGCATTTATATTATATATATAATTTACATACCAAAAAAATATTTGTATAAAAATTGAATAAACTATATGCGATGTTAATAGGAATACACATGTTATAGTAAACATTTCAATCAGGAATATGAATTCTGTTATAATGTTTAATAAATATTGCAAATGTTAAAACACTTATATATTCAATTGTTGATTATGAAGTATTATAATGTTTTATTATTTTTAAATTATTGATCATTCCAATATGTACTTTCTTATTAATGAAAAGAAATGAATGTATATAAAAATAATAAAAGTAGTTGTCAAGGTCTTTTATAAATAACTAATAATTCACAATATGGCAATTATTAACTTGTATCCATATTCATGCGTTTCATTTCAAAAATAAATATCATCACTTGCATTTTGTTTTCTGCGTGAAAAAATGTATGAAGGTTTTTATTGTAAAACTTTTAAACTGTAGAGTCAAATTCATCTTTGCTGTTTTATTATCATTCATACATATTGCATGATTAAACATACCAATGTGAGATAAGTTGAAAATAAAAATATTTATGATGTTAATACAAAAAAAAAAAAAAAAAAAAAAAAAAACATTTCCAATGATCTGTAACGAATTTAGAACAATCACTGAAGCACTGTCATCGAGCTTATTAAAATGTACAGACTAAATCAAAAAAATTGTACGAGTTAAAAGTTTTAATCTGATACCATGATGAAGAATTTAACATATTTATTGTGGATTCTATCATCATCGTATCTTAAAGTACAATATAATAAATAAAAACAGAAATAAAATTGAAATGATAAAAAATTAATTGCACAGTGTTTTCATTACATTTTGCATCTTATATACATTTTATTTATAAAGAACAAAATTAAATCACTTTAATTGTATTTTTTTCAATAAAAATATCGTTAAAAAGCAATTTTTATTGAAAGAAAATGTTTATATTACAAATTTAAGATCGAAAATTCCATTGTTACAGTACACTTTTAAAAACATTTGAAAACATTTCACATTTTAAAAATAAGCCATTTTGATTTAGGAACAAAATATAGACATTTAAATTAAATTGAATAAATAAATAAATTATAAACAGATATTATAAAAATCAATACAACAATGCACAGTGGATATAAGTAATGGAATTTTCAATTGAAATTGAAATACAATTAAAACGATGAAAATTTGATTTAAGCCGATATAAAATAATACGTTTTACATATATAGTATTGTTATACATGCATTCATAACGGTATTAATATACAATTGAAGAAGAAAGTCGTTTAGGAAAGCAAGCCATTCCATTTTCCATAAAAGCCCAATTAATATTTTAATACGAATTGTGCTAATAATTTTTTTTTTATTAAAAAATCCTCTAAATAATTGTTTTTAGAATTGAATTAAAATTTTTCGCATTAAAATTATTGGACTATTACTGAAAATCTAAAACAATTTTTTAGAGGACATTTTAATTTTCCAATCACCCCTTTACGCAGAACCGTTCACTATACAATGAGTTTAAAGTTCCTTCTTAGTACGACAATAGCATATGAACGTTTCGTAAATCCTGCGTCCCGACTGGTAAATTAATAACCTGTGAAGGACCTTTGTGCGGAATAGAAACTTCTGCTGTCACTTGTTCAGTTGGCTGCTTAAAAGCTGCAGTAATATGGCGAGCTGGGAATACTGCGAACTGTGCTTCGGCTTGCGCACCAAATGTTCGTTTAATTGCTTCCTCGCGAACTTCCGCCTATAAGTATATAAAATAATTCAGTGAATAATTACTTATTATTTTGAAAATTTTTTTTTAAATTATTTTACTTACACTAAATTCATCAACACGTTCTTTGAGAGTTCTTAGACTTATTTCTCTTTCTAACAATTTGTACATAGGCAAAGCTTTTTCTAGAACAGGTTCCTCTGTTGCTAATAAAAGCTTCTTTTTTGTCAAATCTGGCACTACTGGGAAGAATGTTAACTTCTTGGCTTCCTATAAACATAAACATAAGTTAATTACTGAAAATGTTTTTATTACGTTTTTTCAAGAATTTGATAAATTTCTATGTTTTTGTAGAATCTGGTACTAATGACAAAATATCAAGTTTAAATATTTTCCATGGTTTTTGATCGATTTGAGATTGTAACAATTCATATTACTAATTTTATCACTTGGAGAAAGATAGTTGATATAGTATAATTAAAAAGTACACGATATCACTTAGATTAATAGATTCTATCGTTTTGCTGGTAACAAAACAGATTTTTTTTAAATTACGTATAAAGTAGTTATACTTGTCGATGAAGTTATCAAAACCATCAGCGTTAAAAAATGAAAAATAATTACTTACTCTCAACAGTTCGATCTTCTTCTTTTGTAATTCCTTTATCTTCGGGTCTTCTTCTGGTTTGTATTCGAAGTTAGGTAGAGGTGGCAGAGAATCTAATTTCTTTTTCATGTCTTCGGTAAGAAGAGCACGTTTCTGTCGGGATTCATTTTTAAGGGCTTCGCGCAATGCTTGTATTTTTTCAAACATTGCGCCCTCCTGCATTGGTGCAGCTGCTGTGATTGTTGTGCCAGCACCACCAATACCAACAATGCTCGGAGCGCCATCCGAGCCAGGAGTCGAGGGAACACCGCCCTTCTTGCCAATAGATTTTAGCTTCTCCTTGAGTTGTCCCTTCTCCGATTCTAAACTATCAATATCAGTTTGAAGATGATCCATTGTTTCTTCGAATTCTTTTTCCTGTGAATGAATAAATGGTAATAAAAATAATAAAAATATTATTTATCTTAACTGACATATGCACTGCGTAAGATTAAAAATTTGTATGTAACTTCTATAAATTTTTAGATTTTGGTTCAAATAAAACGAACCTTTTTCCGTAATTGACTTTGGGCTTCCTCCAAATTTCTCTTAAGTTTTACAACAATTAGTTCATGTTCATGCTGCTGCGTAGCCAAACGTTTTTCAGCTAATTCTTTTCTTAGGATCATTTCAGATAATTCTTCTTGCTTCTCTCTAAGAGCCAATTTAGCTTCACGAATGTCACTATCTCTTGCTTCAAGTTTCCTATTAGTAATAAAAATATTTTAAGTTTTGTGTATTCAAATCCAAAATTACTTTTATGATATTATTTTAAGGAAACGTTAATAGTTTAATTTAATTTATTTTCTTAATTTTTACTTCTAGAGAAAGTATTTTTTTTTTTATTATAACTGATTAAACGCACCTGTTTAAAATTTTAGTTTCCTCAAGCTCTTTCCGAGTAGCCTGGGCTCGTAGGAAAACTGGGCTAACTTCTTCAACATTTTCCTTCTTACGGGTAGTACCACTAATAGCTAATTCATTTTCACATTCGGCCATTTTTTCAGAGAGATTCACAGCCGCTTTTTGTATCACAGATAAACTAGCTTTGATTGTAGCGATTGCGCCTATATCTTCGGTTTCATAAATTTTTTCTGTAGAATTGGCTGCCATTTCTTTTAATTTTGCTGCATTCAAACCGGTATCCAAATCTACAATTCGAACAAGATTTTATTGAACATAAAATCATTTTCTTTATAATTGTTTTAATTTGACTGATTTTGCAGTCTTGATTATAGTATGGTATGAAACGAGAATATTACGTAGGTTCCAGACAGGTAACGTATATTATTTTTGCTATTTAAGATTTGGTTATCTTAATCTCAATTACTTTAACCTGACTAGACCTGAAAGTTATTCACATTTGATACCTTACCATTTCTTTTGTTGCGCATGTGATTAAAACTGTCATTTAAGCATACCCCCACTGGTTAATATTGTTTGAAGTGCAGTCTTAGATAAGTCATGAAGGGTCTTCATGAGCTTCGTAGCATGTTGATAGCAGGTAACCATGTGCTCGTACCAATCTTTATCAAGGCCAAGATTTGCCTCGTTCGGCGAGGATGCCGTAATATATTCACGAGGTACGCGTCGCCTTGCCGACTTGAGATTCTGCTGTATGGCATCGCATACAGTCTCAATGTGTTGGCATAGCAGACCCATATCACCTTGTTCGCCATCTATTAAATTTTTAATAGTTGCCGCTTCCGTGCAGAGAACCTCGCATGTATTACCTAAGCACCTGAAAAAGTTAAATAATTATTCATACATTCAAAGCTTCAGGAGAAAAATTACACATATAATTATAAAAACTATAAAAAAGTAAACATTTTGATTCATTCTCACCTAGTTCCATTCACAACTAGTCTAGCCTGATTAGTTAAGTTTTCTTCGCCGAAATAAACACTATATATTTTGCAGAAATATGCACAACATTTTTCTGTAGCCTCCATTGACAGATTTTCATCGAGTTGATCACGTTTTGCTAATTCTATCAATGAATCAATGGATTTTTCTTGGGCAGCCATCTCTGGATAAGCACCACCGACTCTCAATAAACAGTCGGTGCTGCAGACATTCATAGCTGACTCGAAGCAACCAAGTGCCGTTTGCAAAGCGTACATATGAGCACAAAGTTGTGATTTAAAAGCGCTTTGGGCAACACTGTGGCCTTTCACGATGGTAGATCTGAATTAAAAAAATAAATTTTAGTTTTTTTTCAAATTGTACTAATAAAAGTTCAAAATATTAGAAAATTACCTATCAATCTTTTCAACAGTTTTATATTTGTCTCTAACTTGAGAAATAAGAATTTCTGTTTTCTGGATTAATCTTGGTATAAACAACAAAGTCAAAATGGCATCATGATCACCTCCACGAGTCATAAAAGCTGGAGGCATAAAGGATAACAAATACTGAACATGATTTCGGGCTTCTTCGGCATCTAATCGTCTTAATTCTAAATCTACCGCTTTCGTCTGTGCTCTTGTTTCAGCGAAAGTCTTCTGGAAATCTAAAATTTCTGCCAGTTGTTGCTCAGTGCCTATAAATTAAACATTTAAATATTAATTTACAACAGAACAGTTTCTTTCTGATAAAAATTAGACTAGGAAAGGACTTATTTTTAATAAAGATTATTGTGCTTTTCTTTCTTCTCACCTTTAGCAGCGGTTTTCGTTGATTCGGTTGATTGTAAGCGATTCTGCAATTCAAGGCATTGTTCCTGCAACTTCTGAGTCAGCTCA
This sequence comes from Ormyrus pomaceus, assembly GCA_900474385.1. Taxonomy (NCBI): domain Eukaryota; kingdom Metazoa; phylum Arthropoda; class Insecta; order Hymenoptera; family Ormyridae; genus Ormyrus; species Ormyrus pomaceus. The sequence continues at coordinate 36,793 of UCOM01000910.1, forward strand.
CGGAACTTGGCAATAGTCATTTCGCGGTCGGACAAAGTTTCAAGGGCCGCATCTCGTTGCCGCTGGGCATCGCGCGCCGCTGCGAGAGCCATGTCCAACTCCTCGCGAAGTTCTTGCTCGAGCTCCTTAGACGATTCTGCAAGTTGGTCTGACATATCCTGAAGCAATGGAATCAAGAAATTAAGCTTACTGTCTGTATCGGCAGAGTATAATAAGCACGGCTGATTTAGCGGTAGCGGAATTTGCAATTATACTAATTGCATTAGGCACTCGAGGTTTTGTGCAACTTAACAAGGTTGTCTAAAACGACTGACCTGTAAGGCTTCCAGATCTTGTACAGCCTCCTCCAATTCAGCAACTTTCTCCTCCAAAGCCATTTTGCGTTCACCGAGTACCTCGACCATTTCTTCTGCTCCCAGAGCTGCATCAACCTAAATTTATTTATTTAGTAATAAGAATTTCATACATTTTAACATTATGAAATGTAAAATTTTATAAAATAACATACTTGCTCTTGCAGATCTGCAATTTGGTGTTCCATTTCTTCTACGCGAGCTGAAAGTTTTTCTTTAGTTCTACTGAGTTCTAAAATTTCGGATTTTTTCTGTTCTAAATCTTTCTGCAATTTTTGATATTCGTGTTTTTCGTGAGCCGATAAATCTCTCATTCTAACAAGTGTTTCACGAAGCCTGGCATTTTGTTGTTCCAATTGTTTAACTTCAAAGCTCGACGCTGTTCCAGTTGTGGTTGTACCTCCACTCATCTGAAATAAATTATAGATTCAAATATTTGCTTTAATTATTGTTTGCCATATCAATTTTTTATAAATTTATAATTACCTTCTCTGCCATTTCATTGCGCAAAATTTCTAAATCTAAAGTCTGCTCTTCCAATTTTTCCTTCAGCTGTTCCAATTCAATTTGCAAAGTCTCAGCCTTTTCTTCTGCCATTTCTTTATCTAAAGTTGCCATTTCTACAGTTTCAGCTAAGTCGGCCATTTCATCTTGGTACTGTTCTCGGGCTGCATGAGCTTCTCGTGCTTCTAGTTTGGCTCGTTGCAGTTCTCTTTGTAAACTGGCCTATAAAATAAAAAATAGTCATTAAAGAAATTAATAGTTTATATGCAATTTTAGTTTACAAAATTGCGATACATACTTGACTCTCCATCACTTTTGATTTGAATTCGATAAGTTGCTCCAGCTGTATTTTAATCTTTTCAAAATCTTTCATTCTATCTTTATCCTGCATTCTTTTCACTCGCAAAATGTCAATTCTTTCGGTCAAATCTCGAATCTTTAAAATATAAATTTCGATAAATGAAACATATCGATAAAAGTTTACGTTTAAATTTTCTTCATTTTCATTTTTTTTAATATATTTTCTAATATTTTTACCTGAGCTTTCAAATTATCATTTTCCTGCGACAGCTGCAAATGTGAAAGTTTTTCTTCCATCGAAGCAGACGTCATGCTGGGTCCCATTGCCTGCCCAGGAGTGAATTGGGGCTTAAGAGTTTCCACGAATCCAGTCTAGAGAAATGAAGAGCTAAATCTATTCGCTCATAATAAATTCTTATTAAAAATGTAAAAGGTGCTTTCTCGTTGCACTAAAAATACTTGTTGAATAAATACACGAATTTTAATCAAAGCCTAATTTCTCTGTTTTTGTTTTATACACTTCGGATCACATTATTTCAATACAATTCACGAAGAAATATCACCTTTTACACAATCAGTATAGCAATTTTATTATTTTGTGGTTTGTTATGTATTGGTTTTTACTGTTTATGTACATTCATGTAGTGATTTTAGTCTATATCTAAAATTTTTATTTGAGAGAACGTTGTTGCCCTTCGTAATTCACATAATCGTTGTATTAATAAAATAAATCTAAATTAAACGAAAGCAAATCAAATGGCACAATATCCTTTATTTTACTTGCGTTTCTCGTATAGAATTAAGGCAAAATAAAGATAAAAAAATAAGATGTATTATCTTTAAAATAAATATTTTAGGGTAAAAACGGATTAAAATAAAGAAAAAGGTATACAAACGAACACATATAATGTTAAAAAAAAAGATATTCAAACATTTACAACGTTCCCTTGGTTAATTAGAGTAATTATCTGTTAGTCGAGTAGTAATGTCAAACACCAAGAAACAGTGAAGCTAGAATGCTTTATGATTAATAGTTCCATTAGTATCTAAAACATTGATTTTATAGATATGTAATCTAAGTAATGAATTGTAACGTCGAGAGCTCCCAATGTTAATGTATGCAATAAGGCGAAAAAATCTTAATGTTCGAGTTCGTACGTGGCAAGATATCAGGAATTCGTTCAACGGAAGTGATCGTGGATTCCTAGCAATTTACACAATAATAAATACTTATTAAAAGATATTCAGTCTTTTATAAACTAATTATTTCGTTCATGCTGTTCGCAAAGGCGGTGAATAAGTATACGAAAGAATTCAAGTATAAAACTTCGCTTTACACTTATCGTTCTACGCAAAACAATATATTTCTAACATATATCTCATGCTTTATTAATTTACACGTATCCACTGAATACCCCTCGACTCTCCAATTTTTTTTTCTATGCAACAACAATAAACGCATAAAGTATTTATTAAGGAAAAAAGGGTGCCTGGTACGAACTATGATGATGATTGAACAGATGATAAAGATGGTGATGATATGATTTTAGAATCCCATGTTGTTAATGTTATAACAGAGAGCAGCGGAAAGTGCCAAGATAGTGCCAACTGCAAAAACTGCTAAGTAGAGTTAGATGCAGGTAAAATGGTTACGATCGTGAAAGGTATAATGATTTTCATGACTAGATTTGGTGAATATTACGGACAAACAGCTAGTAGCAATAAGAAGAGATAGATGGCTGGTCAGTGTTGGGCATCAAATCATCACTCAACATTTTTCGTATAAATTCAAGATTTTTTAATTCATTTACTTTCAAAATTTATTCTAAATTCGGTACGAGAAATCCAAATGGAGCAGCCCATGAAATATTCTAAAAATCATTAATTACTTCTTTGATTTATTTGAAACAGAACAGGAAGAAACTAAAAAAATGTACTCGAATATTGAAAAAGAAGACGGTGTTTAAAGCTCAAATAAGATGTCAATTTTTTGCCCAACTCTACAGCCAATTAGATGTTAAATGAAGAATAAAAAGTAAACGAGTAACTTAACATAGGAGAGAAACCGAAATAGTACAAGTAATGAGTATTAATTACATTGTCGTGATCGCCAGGGGTCTTCGGCTTTTTGCCTGGAAGCGAGCTCGTGCTAGGGGTTTTCTGAAACACGTACATGTGCACATTTTCCCAGATGAGTTTCTCACTCCAGCTCCGACATTAAAAGTACGTCCGACACCTCGATTTTGCACATAAATATATAATAGATAATAACACAAAAAAAAGTCACAATAATAGAGGTGCGTGTTTCATCGAGACCCTTCGGTCGTGCAAACCGGCTCTCGAGGAACGGTAGGTTTTCTCACACTTTTTAGCTCGACGTGAAAGTGGCCACTGAGCAGGGAAAATAATAAATAGCGTGAATTCTGATTCAGTGCGAACGTCCATGTCAGTCCATCGGCGAATGAATCTCATTCGCGGTACGTATAAGAATTTTAATTCAGAAAAGGTGTAGAAATAAATGCTCTTCTCCCAAGACGGAATTTAGAAAATAGAAAACATAAATTTAAAGATACAAATATTTTGTTACGACACTTTTAGGGAAATTAATTTGGAAATTGAAAGTCGTCCATACACAAATTCAACTGGTAAAAATTTCACGAACTTTTGGATATAAATATATTGTCTTAATTTTTATAAGTGATCCTTTAATAAAAAAATTTAAATTAAATACCAATCGACAATCATTAACTTAGTTCTTTCATTATAAGTAAATTTGTCTGTAGAACCATAAATGAAAATAAATTCTCAATTTTTAACAGAAAAAACTGACTTTTCCACGCAATTTATACATGAAAAATCTTTAAAAAGACATGCTTCTTTGAAGTTTCACTTACAAAAACAAGAAATACCAAATTAATCTCATCATAAACTCCTTCCAATCATAATCCAGTCCATAATAATAATCGAGGAAGAAAAAAGTAAAATAAAAACGCAAAAACCGGGATTCTCGGTCGAAAATACCTCGACGAAAGACGCTCGCTTGGCGCTCGTAGGCACCGGGATGTGCGTGTCACCGGTATCCTTGCGCTCGTGGGTCGACACGTTGAGGTTCTCCGTGCTGGGCGCAGCCAGCTGCGTCCTGCTGCCGGCCAGAGACATCCTCGAACTGGGGATCATACAAAATACGACAGATCTTTTACAAAGTTGTACGACGATTGACTGACTTTGCAGGAGGGATTATGGTGATGTTTTCCCGGAAAAAACGATTTTAGATAGAAAGTTCAGGTGTAGTGAGAGGTGCGAAATTTCGTGTGAGTATCCATAGATCTAAGTTTCTTGTATTAAGAGCAGGGAAATGATTTTTCTCATTTTTTGTGACAATAAATTAACGTAATTTTAAATCTAGAATTTCGATATTAAATCTTGAAAGACTGTAGATCTTTGGATACCTACAATTGAAAGTACATTATTTAATCGTTACTACTAGTAGAAGTTAATATAAAGACATTGATAAGATTTAATTGATATTAGTTTGTTCCATAAATATTATAAGTATTTATGACTAGTCCTTTTTTACATAAATATTAATCATATATTGTTAAGGAACATGTATCTTAGTTTTTCCTTGTATTTTTTACTTTTAAAATCATGCAAGAAAGTTATGTCAAAACATTAAATTCGAAAAAAGAAAATAATTTAAATAGTTATAACAAATAATAGAAGTTTTCGTTAACTTTTTTAAAAATCTTAAACTTTCAAAAACCTTGTATTTAAATAATTTTTTAAGTTTAATATTTTATAAAGAAAATCGTAACACTCCTTTTAATTTACAATTAATCAAAAACAATAAAAGCTGCAAATAAAGGAGTATCACTAAATAAATAAATTTTGTCATCTACATATCACCATAATCTCCACCTATATATTGTCTTACATTATCTTTACAAACTTCAAAACATATTTAGCAACAAAAAGAGAAAAATTATGCGTGTAGCGTGCAGATTTCGAGATAATACGGAATATGTACATATTTTTTTCAGTATTCACAGTTTCTGATACGTGCTAAGTAGTAGAAAGACTTCTCTTGAATGACTTGGTTTCTACTATATATTGTGTTGTAAACAAAACAAACCTGTTCATTCGGTAGTTTTGTGTTGTAAACAAAAGAGGTGTTATAATGACTTCCATAATACTATTGAAAAATTTTAGAATAGCTATTAAAAATATCTTCAAAAACTTTCAAAGTAACTCTTAAAATTGATCATCTGATTGATCACAATATAATTTCACAAAAACATAAGCACAAATAAAGCCTTACATATTGCATCAATATAAGCAAATTTTTGTAGTGAACAGTGAGCACGTCTAATTTTTTATTTTGAGCCACTTAGTCTCTTACCCTGAAAGTTTTTCTGTATGTTGTACAACTTGCGCTGGAGATGTTTTTCTTCGAACTCTTTATAAAGCAGCGTAGACATATTAAGATTTTGTTAATTTTGGTTTTGTATAAATAGAGCCAATTTGTCAGTAAAATGATTGTTATGTTACACAACTTTAAAAGAATTTTGTAATTAATCTAAACACTTACGCTGTTGGTTGATTCCTTTGGCGCACTGCAGCACTGAGATGAAATTAATAAATAAACCTATAGTTTTTTCGTAAATTTCATCTTGGTATCTGTTTTTTTTTCAAATTGGTATAGTATAAAAAAATTTTTGTGTAGGGTGTAGGTAGTTGTAATAAAATACTTTGTTACTTTTATGTAGCCCTAATTCAAAATATTAATAAAGTGGAATCCATTCAAATTTTTTCAAAATGAATTTTTTGTATTAGTTAAATTTAATATCAGGAACTATTAAATTTATGGAAAACATTTACTAGTTTAGGATAATTTAACAAAAACTATTGGATACGGATTTTAATTTTGACACTAGATACACAGGGTTTTGAATTCTAGGATAAAAGTTTGAAAAACATACCTACAAGATTAAACTTATGCAAAAAAGTTTATTATTATACCTAGTGAGCCGACTCCGAGCCCTGGAAGCACCAACTTCATCTGGTGTTGTTGGACCACTAGCAACAGCAGAAGATGGACTTGCCGGCTCTGTTCGGTTGCCTGATTCATCAATTAAGATTAATTGGGTTTGCCGCACAAACATTCCATGGTTCTCTGCACACTAAATAACAAAGAATATATTGAATAATCTTTATAATTCAATATACCAAGATTTAACACTACAAGACTTCATTGTTCTTTTATTACAGTTTACGCTTCAATCTATTCAAGCTAATCTTATAAAATGAACTTGAATTAAAATTTTTAACTTAAACAAGTATAAACTAACAATTAAAGTTATGTATGTAAATTTTTTATTTATAATTTATTTTTTTATTAATTTGCATTTATGAAATTATATCATTAACAATATATTAGTCCTCTTATTCAAGAGGAAAAAAAATTACTTTTTACTGGTACATTTCAAAGTTTAGAATTTTAAACTAAATGTTTGAATCTGTTAGTGGTAAAATTAACATTTTTTGACTTGATGACCTATATAATTTTACAGCAAAAAAACAAATATACTGGTAATTAAATAAAAATAAAGAATTCTCTAAACCACTAAACAATAACATTATTGAAAATCTTAATACTGAGGGGTGCAAGGCAATTACCTTGAAATAACTGTGACCCTTGATGGTACCACTGTTTCTACCCTTAGGCTCATCAAGGATCACTCCGATCCATTTGCCCGTGGCAAAGGAAGGATGTCCGATGTAGGCAACGACGCCTTGGCAATCCTTGCCTGAGATTTCGACGCGTTGCCCGACTTTTAGCGACATTTTGGTCCTTTGTTTCTCGCTTTTTTCTCACGTCATTCGACAGTCTGCTGTTTTCTTTCCTCTCAGCTGTGAAACTCATCAGCCATTGCTTGCGAAAAATCTATGAATTTCCAGTCAGTGAGGAAGTAATGAGTGTTTATTTACTACGTCAAATGTTAAAAACCAGTGGGGCTGGGTTTTAAATATACGACTATATATAGTTACGATAATACTGCTATTTTTGTGAAAACTTAGGTTAAAAAAGTAATTGGGACGTTTCTTGGCAAGTGACGAACACCGAATCGACCGAGGAGCTGAAGTACGTTGCGCCACCGAACGACAACTCAGGTAACTTCTAAACGAAAGTAAAATGGCTACCGCTACTGGCGCTACTGCTAAAAGAGTGCAAATAAACGTCTCAAACAAAATATTTCGATTTCTTTCTATCGTAGACATTCATTTACTTGGGTTACCCAAGTTGGATATCGATAGGAATAAGAGTGACCGTCAGCGTACCTTTCTTCGGTGTATCCCAACGAGAAGCGTGAGTCACTGAGCAGTACTACCTTACTTTTCGCCGGCTGTGCAGTGTCGCCTTCCTCGTTTTTTTCTGCTCCGACACCTGACTTGAGATATTTAGCTCAAATTTTGTGATAAATCTCGACGTCTGACAAACAGGAAAGAAATTACTTGGTGTCTTTCTGCTCGAGAGATGAGGAGAATCGTTCTTTTCGTAAATGGCACTGATGTCAATGGCAAAGTATGTCTGTTTATTTTCGTTTGTTTTGTTGCCATTTTTGTGGCATAGTATATCAGATTTGTGTTTTTTTTTTAATAATTACTGTGCTTCATTGCACCTGTTTTAGAAGTTGTAATCCTATTAGTAGTAAAGTACCTACATTTTTATTTTTGCAAAATATAATAAAATTTTTTTAACTGATAAATATATTTATATTATATGATAGATTTTGATTTAAATTTATTTAATTAAAAAAAATTAAAATTTTTAATTGAATTATTCAATTAAAAATATTATTTTTACAAAGAATATTAAGCGTACTAATGCTTATAATATGTATTCTTTATATTACAAAAAGTTTTTTTTAATTTAAAATTTTATACCGTTCCTTAATTCACATCTTTTATTGGCATATAGAATAATAAAGGATAAAATGATAAGTCCACATTTATTGATCTTAAACTCATGTAATCTCAAATACTTGGGTTTTTTTATGATTTTAAAGCATTTAAATATTTTATATTTCTAACCATATAAAATTAAAATATTATTGAATAAAATTCCAAAAATATATTTGGGTTAAAAGAATTCTATAAGTGATTTAGATAATCAAACATAATTCTGAAAAATTTATATATTTCTTCAGGTTTTTATGGTAACATATTCATTAGAGGATTTGCTTAAAGAAGCTAGTTTAAAGTTCAATATCCAAGCAAAACGACTTTTTACTCCTCAGGGTGGAGAGATAGATGATATTAGTTTAATCAGGTAAGATAATTGGGTAAATGAAATCAAATTATTATGATTATTGCTAAAAAATCTGATTTACACATGTACAGAGACGATGATATTTTATACGTATCAAGTGGTGAAGACTTCATATGTAATGTCAGAGATTTGCACAATCCGACTAAAAATTCAGAATGGATAACGTTAAATGTAGGTGGAAAATATTTTTTAACCACAAGAAGTACAATCGCAATGGAACCACACAGTATGTTAGCAAGGTATTAAGACTAAATTATTAAATATATTCAAAGAAAATTACAAATACAGAAGATTCAAAATCTTCTTCTGTAGAATAAATTTTCACAATTAAGTAATACTTTTTAGAATGTTTACTGAAAGTGATAATAATGAAAGAAGAATACCACCTAGTAAAAGAGACAGAAATGGTGCCTATTTGATTGACAGAAGCCCTGTATATTTTGAGCCATTGTTAAACTATTTAAGGCATGGAGAATTAATAATAGACCCATATTTAAGTCGTGAGGGTAAATTTCAGTTTATACTATTCGTTGAATTATAATAATTTATAAAAAACTCATTAATATTTAAAATGCGTTTAGGAGTTCTAGAAGAAGCGCGATTTTATGGCATTCAAGGAGTTATCGACATTTTGGAGGAAACAATGGCTAAAGATGAGGAGAAAGAGAAGAAGCAGAAAGAAGGGACAGTGTCACTTACAAGGAAAGACGTTTTGAGGGCTATTATGTCAACCCCTACTAGTGCCGAGCTGCGCTTTCAAGGGGTGAATTTAGTTGGAGCTGATCTCTCCCGATTGGATTTAAGGAACATTAACTTTAAGGTAACACTTTTTAAAAATTCAATATGACATAAGTAAGATGATTTTATTTTTAATACAACTGTAAAACAATGGTAGATTATTAAGAACTTTTTAGCTTTTTCTTAAATATAGGTAAGATAGACAATAACATAAAAGCTTTTTTCACCTAACGCTTCAACTACATATCACAGCAATCAAACAAGTAAATTATCAACTCTTCAATCCTCGCAAAATCCAGCTCGATATCTATCGAAAGTACATCGCCGGTAACAGAACAGCGTTTCACAGCGTTACACGCCGGAGGTCTCGATCGAACGAAATTAGTCCCTTCGAAATTAAACCTTTCGCCGCATCCAATTCTCGTTGGCGCGCGTACATGCACAGCGCTCGAGGGGATAAAGAGTGAAACTCGCCGGGGGGAGGAGAGGAAAGCCGCAGCCCGGTCTCGAGCAAACTATTTTACTTCAGGAAATTTGATGTCGTCCGACCGGAAATGGAGTCGGCCGCGCTTCGTCACGAACGCCTCGCGCGATTAACTCATCTTTTATCGCGCTTCCCGCAGGCGTGACCGAGACCGACGGCCTCTGATTTTTACGCACGCAGAAGCCTCTCCCGGGTGACTTGGCTAATTTGCTCTGCTTTTCTTTGCGAGTCACTTAATTTCGTGCCTTGTGTACGCGATTACAAAGGAGAATGTAGGAGTTCTCTGTGGAATTATGCAATTGCTTCTTTGCTTGTTGTCATTTTCGCGGAAAAAGATTGTTTATTAGTAAGAAAGCTTGATGAAGATGATCTTTATATTCTGAGACGGAAAAAGGGTAGAATTATTTGTCTGACCTAACCCGGCATAAATCTACTCACAACGTTTTAATGTTAGAAATATATTTTTTGTTAATGCTTAAATCGAAAATATACATTTTTAGAAAAAATGATCCTTTTAGTTAACAAATTTTGTTCTATATTGTGTAATAAATCTAAAACAAAATTTTCTCTCAACGATAAAATTAATACAAACTAATTTTTCACCCACTTCCTCAAAATTTTATTCAAATCACGTATTTCTTGTTCTTTCAGTACGCAACTCTGCGAGGCTGCAATTTAGTCGGCGCGAACCTGACGGGTTGTTGCCTAGAGCGGGCGGATCTGTCAGGCGCAAACTTGGAGGGCGCACAGCTGGTCTGTGTGAAGATGCTGTGCGCGAACCTCGAGGGGGCGAATCTGCACTCGTGTAACTTCGAGGATCCGGGCGGTCTGCCCGCCAATATGGAGGGCGTCAATCTCAAGAACGCCAATCTCGAAGGCAGCAACATGGCCTCGGCAAATCTGCGCGTCGCCACGCTCAAATACGCCACGCTTAAAAACTGTGATCTCAGAGCGGCTGTATTGGCAGGAGCTGATCTCGAGGTGAGTCCTTTTGCTTTTTTTTTCGTCGCTGAGTCATGCCGAAAGAAAGCTCGACAAAAGGTCGGCTGGAGAGAAAACTGTATGTATAAATTGCAGCGCTGCGACCTGTCGGGGTCGGATTTGCACGAGGCGAATCTTCGGGGGGCGAATCTCAAGGATGCCACGTTCGAGCTGATGCTCACGCCGTTACACATGTCGCAGACCATCCGGTGACAACCCAGGACCAATCGTGTTTACCCTATGTGGAAAATTGCAGCGGATTTATAATTACAAGGGGTTCCGAAAATGCCGAATTATTTCTATTGAAAGAAACTGATTTTTTAAATTAATTTAAGCGTTCAATACACATAAAAAAGCGTTAAAAATTATGATTGAAAAACAGATTTTGTTAAGTAAGTTACTTTAATATTTTAAATTTTTACGTAGAAGATTACGTAAAGGATTATAAAATCAGTGCCGTTATTTATTAAATTTTTATGGTTTAAGAAGCTTTTAAAAGTGATTTTGCAACAAAAAGCTTCATTAAGTAAAAGTGAAATATTAATTTTTCTTTTTATTATGAAAATATTCCTCATTTCTGCAAAAGCCTGCAAAAATTATATAGAATTTATGAGGTTTCATCAATTGTTATAAACATGTACTGTTTCTGCTCGATTGCATAAATTAATCTACTAGTTATTTAGTGATGAAAGACTTCAGTACTATATAATAGGACTTTAATGTGAACTGCATATGTGCGAATTCATTTAATTGTGATAACATACATTATATATTGCCATAAATTGTTGGTTTACTGCCATTTAAGATGAATCTTAATCTGTATTAATGAGGTTGCCAATTGAAAAGTGCACAAATATTAATTAATATTTATCAAGTTGTATATTGACAGCTTCATAAACTTATTACATTTTTATTCCTGTACAAAAGTATTTGTTATCTGTATCTTTGAAGAAAGGTATATAAATTGTTGCATTGCTTTAAAACCGGTTTAAATTGAAGGCAGTTATAGTTAGTTAGGGTTAATGAAATTTCTTGTATGTTTGCTGCAAAATTCAATTTTGGGCGACATTTATTTATCAAGATAATTAAACTATCATTTAAATCTATTGATTTAATGAATTAAATGAAAAGCCTTAAAGAATTAGTAAGTAGTACAGGTTTGATGTCACTAAAAGTTTCATTAGATGAAATAAAAATGCTTGAATTACGTACTTGTAGTAAAAGCGCTTTATAATATATCTAGCCATAATAAAAATATATATATTTTTAAAGTGCAGAGGCCTATTTTGGAATTAATTCAAATAATTATTTTCGAAAGAATCAAATATATGTATTGAGATGCATTTTATCTTTTAGACACAAAAATTTAAAACAGTGATAAAATAATAGAATATTTTGCTGCGTAAGATTTTTTCGAGTGTACATAAATAATATTTTATTTCGAATAATATAATTTTATAAGAGGGCGACGCTCAATATTATTAGCAAACGAATTATATATTCATATTTATTATGGAAATTAAATTTTTTTTTTGCGAAAGTATATTTTTTTTATTAAAAATTTATTGTAATTGTATACGTTTTTATTATTAATAAAGCCAAAAAGTAAAGTGTGTAAATGTTCTGTTTTTTGACCTTTTTAATAACTGTGTTCTTATTTTTTACTATCTTAATTACGATCGTCGCGTCTTTATAAACCATTTTTATGTAGTGATAAAATTTCTAAGCTTTGCCTGAATGTAAGAAAAATTATAAAGTAGAATCGTTTCAAAAAGTTTCAAAAGCACTTAATTTACATAAGGTTAACCAGTGACTTTTATACACTTTCTGGCAGAAATAATTATAATAAATCATGAATATTTTTAATTACAAGAACATGTTAATATAAATATTAAAAATGTATATTTTAAGCTTTCGGCTGTACGATGATCTGTGCAATCTCCAACTTCTCAAGTATTATAAAAATAAAAATATCGTCAAAGGGCTTAGAACGAAACATTTTCTCTAAAGTGCTTTTTGAACCCTAATATACTACATCCCTACCACTTTCCAGCACTTCCCGTTGAAAACAATTTCACGCCTCCAACCTCCCCCCCCCCCCCCCCTGCGTCCTGAATAACGATTATCTTCGTAAATTCACCGGGTGTATTTACATGCCTGCCCTGCGTGCGCGGTAAGAGGCAGCCAAAGCGAAACTAAAATACAAGCTCCGTCGCAAGTTCCTCGTACGGCCCGAAATGCGCGAGACACACGCGTCGAATCGAGTTTGCCGAACTGCGTCGACTCTATCTCTCTTTCCTCGCGAGAAGTTTGCATTCGGCTCTAATCTCGTTTCGTCGCGCCAAGTTTCCCGTCAGATTCGAGAGAGAGAGAGAGAGAGAGAGAGAGAGAGAGATAGGGAGGGAGATAGGCTGCTGCGGCGAGTCGCCGCGCGCGAAGAATGCAAATTCGCTGCAGGTGTCTTTTGCTCATTTTGCTCACTTCGCTCACGGAAAATTTAGTCTTCGTTTTGCCAATTGTTAACGGCGGTTCGAGGAGAATCGAGGCTTTGCAGATTGATTATTTAGTATTGGGTTGACGTTGGATCAGCAATGGAGCGAGGAAGCAAGCATTGTGATATGAGTGGGTATAGTGTATGATTTGACAAATGCAGTCATTTGTATATTAAAAGCAGTTATGCTGGCTGGCTACTGGCAAATATGATTGAAGCTCTCTGTTATAGTTCAAACTGCCTGATATTCGATGTTAAAGTGATTGATTAGGCGCATTTTAACCTTATTTGTAAACATTATAAGTTTAGTGAATAATTCTTTTTACTTTGGTAGGTCAATTATAGTTTAATTAGTACTGTATTAAAAATTATAAAATGAAATGAAATTAATAAGTTTCATAATAGGAGATTAAAGGCTTTTAATATTCTTTTAATCACTATGTATTTTTCAAGTTACTACCGCTTCTGAAATTTTAACGTAGCTTTCAAAGCTTTTGTATAAAAGATTCAATATTTTTAAAATTTTCATTTTATAAAGCCGTGTTTTCAGCTTGATTTTAATTAACTTGTTAAAGATTTTGATCTTTTATGTTTTGAAACGCAGCCTATATATTATTACTTTGTACATTAAACACGTTTATAGCAAAAAATAAAACTAAAAATCTCAATCACCGCAGAAGCAGCTATAACCCTAATCAATCGAATCGGAAAAGTACTTCGCAGAATCCCACTCCGCCGGCAGAGCCGCTCATTTTCACGCGCATTATTCTCCTCTCGCGAAGCGGTTGGAAGCATCATCGCCGAAAGGTGGAGCATTCGCCATCCTCGGCGTCGATTCGCCAAAAGCGTTAATACAATTTCGAGCCGCGGCACCGCAACTGCGCCAGTCGTATTATGCTCTCCGGCTGTGTGGTATATCCGTACACCTATATATACGCGTCTCCGGCTTACGGAGGAGGAGGTGGAGGGGGGGGGGGCGAAGGAGGCAAATTAGAAGTAGGTGCTGGTGTGGGTCTCGCGCGAATTACACGGCACGCCCGACGTAAGTAGCGGCACTTTGGCACGACCTTCCGCACTAATAAGCCGCTCCGGGACGGCCGACGAAAGACCGCGTCGTCGCGCTAAAGGGTTTAAAGTCGAACACGTGAGCGTGCATTAATTTGCCGTTGGCTTTTTTTTCTTGCTCGGGCTGGACGGTTCCTGGTCGGGTATTCAGTCGGTTTCGTTTACGGGTTGAGGCAATGACATTGGGCGTGGGCGGATGTTTGGCGAAGGCAAATGAGACGAGTCGACGCGCGACTTTTATTTTTGGACTTTTATTTTTCTTGGTTGCACTGGAGTCCGTTCTTGTGTTTTGAATAAGCAGATTTTTTTTTAGTTCGTACAGGATTTTTAAAAGTTTTTTAAATCGCTTAAACAGATATTGGGAGTTGCTGTTAATTTCTTTTGCAGAAATCCAAGAAGATATTTGAAAAATACTTTTAATAAAGACATATTATTTTAATATAAGTGAAATTCTGTATTATACGTAATGTTTTTAATAATATTTCTAAAATAAAAAAAGCTTAAATACATTTATGAAATATAAGAATCAATTTTTTCATCTGAAATCATCAAAACCTTTGACCTAATAACCCAGTAACCTTAATATTATCAGACTGCATCCCTGTCATACTAATTATTCCATTTCTACTTGAGACATGAATAAAATTTAATAATAAAAAAAAAATAAGTAGAGACTAATGCCCACCTCAAAAGTCCCTATCAATAAGTTTCAAAGCACAATTGAAAACACGAAGCTCAAATCACCCATAAATTATTCATCGTTACCTCTGCCCTCGGCAAAGCTAAAATCCTCCCTCCCCCCGGCAGCAAAAATAACCGTTTGATGACGGCGCCACGCAGAATAATGGATAAACGCAGGCGTGCCCGTTTTAATTTCGCAAGAGCAGTCGGAAAAATCTAAAAGCACAGGGGAATATCCCGCGGCGGCGCACAGATTCTTACCCACTATAAACCAGCGGCCGTAACCGAGAGCCTCCCGAGGGACTACTTATGCATTAGTTCATGAAGCCGTTTCTTTCCAGTCTTATTTGGGTCTCTCGCTCGTATTATGCTCCCCCCCGTTTTTTTCCCCACATCCTCTTATGAAATTCAGGATTCTAGGGCGAGATTTTTTTTGTCCTCCTGCACTATTCACGTTCTAGTTTATACACGAGCCTCTCGCTCGGCGAGATCTCCGGGTGTCTTCAAAAACGATTAGATTCTCATTCTGACGAGTGCACGAGTAATATCATTGAGCGCCGTCGAAGTGGATGAATTATCGGCTGGGCGCATATGTGTCTGCTTTCCTCGGCTTGTATTTCTTTACATCTCAACCCTGTTTACGACCTAAGGGACGTGGAGACAAGCTCCTTCTCCCGCCGGCTTTCCGACTCCCCCTTCTTTTTATCGTGCTTTAAAGGGATGATTTTATAGGACACGAGCTTCTCCATTAATTAAGCGTTACATTTGCAGAATTGCTTGGTAATTGCAGCCCTCGCGCACTGTTAACGTGCCAGGTTGCAGGACGGGATGATGGGTCAGCGCAATAATAGATCAGCCGACATATTATTTTGACAGATTTGGCTGGCTTGAATCCGTTTGGGTATTAAGTGCAGATGCTAATGAGAGCGATTATTCCGGAAGGATTATTAATCTGTTACTGGTGTGCTTCATGCTTTTTCTTTTATTTTTTGTTCGAGCTTCAAAATGAAAATAATTTTGTATTTTCATGTAATGTATTACAATGATTGAGGATTTTGAAACGAATGAAAAATTTATGTATTTAGATTTGAATATTTAAAACAAGGGTCAATAATTAAAAGATTTTGCAATTTAGCTATAAACGAATTGCAATGGACAATTGTAATTAAAAATCTTTAAACAGTCTCGTTACTGTGTAAACGATAAAACTTCCCTTAAAACTTCATTATTCTATTAACATCTCCTTTCATACTTCCGTTTAATGAAAAACAAACCCAATAGTCGTTCATTTCCGTGAAAACTTTTCCCGAAACGCAAAGAAAACGCTAAATTCCTCGAAGAGAATTTGAGCAAGTAGTTGCACGCGCTCGAAAGTTACCGCGAAATCCCTCATAAGCCTCACGGCGCGCTTTCCTTTTAACTTGGTATCACTCGATCCGCGCCGGGCTGGAGGAAGTTTGCAGCCAAAGTAGCATACTGCAACGGCCGGGGACTAACTTTCCCGAGACCCCCGACTGCGTATTTATAGTTAATAAACCTTTGAGCGGAGTCGCGCGTTCGTTTGGTTAACGCAACAAGCCGTGAGATGCGCCTCGCTGTAAATGCGAGCACGAATTAAAAATTCAAATCAGCCTCAAAGCCTGGGATTATTTTTTGCATGAACGCTGGATTAAACGGAAGCGCGCGCTTGCTTTTTTTCTTTTTTCTTTTTCATGGCGAAGATTGCTCGCAGCTTGTTTGACAGCCTTTTAGCCGATTAAAAGAGCGTAGTTTTAGCGAGAAGCCAGGTAGGAAAAGGGACACTTTTTATACTTTTGGTTTTTAAATTTTGTAATTAAATTCATTTTCAGGTGCCTGTAGATTTTCCTCGAGTAATATTTTTGGCACTGAACATACTCTACACAAAAAAACTCTACACGCCTTGGTCTTTTCTTATACAAATGTATAATACAAAGGCGCGTAGACTTTTTTGTGTAGAGTATGTTCGGTGCCATATTTTTGTGTCAATGTTTAAAGCTTGGGTTTTTTAAATACGCGCGAAAAGGATTCATATCTGGTTTTTATTCATAATAAGCATTCATTTACTTTCTTGCTTTCTGGACGATCAATTTATATATAAAGTTTAAAGGATGAAAATTGTATTAATACAATACAATTAAAAGAAAAAAAAGGGATAAATAAAGCAGCTCGGACGGTGGCTATCCACAATCTTCAAGGAAGCAAAAAACTTCCTTTGACTGTTGATGTAGAGACGATCGCGACCGCAGCATCCTATTGGTGATTCATGCAGCGTCACTCGTTGAAAGCCATGAGGCTTAGCGAAGCGAAGAGAGCAAGAATATCGCGAAGTTTGCATTATATTCCGCTCGATGAGGCCTCGCTTCGCATGAACTGCCTTCTTGACAAAGTTTATAAAGCGGTATTTTGTAATGGCATTCGCAAAGTCAATAACAAATAAATTGCTTCAGTCAACACAATATTTTATTATAAAATATATTTTCTTTTTAAATTTATCCATAAACTTGAGTTTCCAAGCAGCGTAAGAAACTTTATAGTCATTTGCACGCTCTTACATTTCTCTCCACCGTACTTGCGTACTTGCTCGGCAGCTTGAGCAAAATCAATATCCGACGAAATTCTCCAAACAACGAAGGTACGACATCTTCAATTACATATCTATATTTATTCAGAAAAGCGGCTTTATCCCACGCTTCGCGGTTCCCTCCTTGGCAACACTCTTCCATCCCACTACTCTACCTTTGACGACAAGCCGGAGTCTCGTCGTTAAAAAGTCATGCCGCGAGATTTCGCGGCTTCGTAACGAGAGACCGCGCCTCGAGTTTCTCAAATACGACTCGAGGGTATGCCTTGATTGATTGAGAAAAAGAGAGAGAGGAAAAGAGAGAAGAGCTGTAAAGCTGATTTATTTGGCCTTTGTTTGCCGCGTCAGAATCGAGTTTGAATCAATTCCTTTTCATTTTTATACAAAAGAAAAACTTTTCACATTCTCGCATTTTTCTCGACTGCGCCGCACTTTTTTTTTGCTTTTTTGAAGGATCGCAGGTGCGAGTCGAAGGAAAAATTTATATTCAGGCGTGCACGCTGATTTATCCCTGGATTTGACGAGATTACTTGTGTATCTGTCAAAGTTGTGTACTGCTGCGGTGGTGGTTTTTATTTCTTTATGCTAAGAAAACATTTGTTTGATGAAGGTTATTCATGCTGCGTATTTTCAATGAATCGAGTCGATATTTTTCGCTGCCAATTGATTAAAATCAATCGCGTTGATTCTTCAATGCGGAGCGTTCAGTTGTGAATTGTAATTTTTGGTGGTGCGGAGTTGGACATTTTTCACTGACTTTGCAAGAGAAGGTTGAATGGTTGTAAAAGAAAACATACTAAATTTTTAAAAATAATTGAACATGTTAATCACGAAGAACAGTTTTAAAATTTTAGTCAAAAGCCTATAATTATGACTATTTAGTCGCGGCGTGATGCCTAAAATTCAACATCTGTCTCAATAAATGTACACATATATAATAATATAATATGTTATGGAATTTAGTTTAATATAATTTGTTAAATAGAACAATTATATCATATAAGTTAATTAATTTAATAAAAACGTCATTCTCTTTTACGATAACCGCATTTATAAAAATACACATTGCTAATTCAATTTTCCATCTTTTTCCATTAGTATTTCCATTTTCATGCAAAATATCACTGTAATGCTTCTTTACCTATTACGCCAACATTCCCTCCCGATGAAGCAGTGCTTATTAGTTAAATGAACGTTGCTCGCAAGTAGCCCGACATCAAAGAAACTCCTTATTACGCTGTACTAAATTAAAGGGAAACCCTCTATCCTTACATAATTACGCGCGTAACAACACACATGCGACCTTTGAGGCAACCAGGTGCATACAGCCGGGGAAGCACGCGAGGGGAAGTCTTTGAGTTTGAGAATCCGACTCTGTACACGTAAACCTCCGGCCGAATTTTCTCTTTGCTCGCCACCTTGAGATAAGAACACCCGGGAAGGTCTCCAAACTGCACGAGTAGCACAAAGCACGAATTCACTCTGGAGGAGAGAGAGAGAGAGAGAGAGGGAAGAGGAGACGGCAGAAGAGATACTGCGCTCTCCTGTTTCCACTGCCTCTGCGGGGGGGGGGGGTCAGCAAAGTGTTTCGAGTGGGGTTGTGGCTCATCGTGCGGCTTATGGTTACAGTGCTGGGATAGTTGAAACATTTTTGCGGCGAGAGGTGCCTTTAAAAAATGCGGACGATACGATTTATTTAAGCTCTTCTGCTTTAAGGTGGAAATTATGGAAGTTTCATTAGCCTTACATTTTGTGCAAAGCAGTTGGAAGAGGGCTGTTATATGGTTCAATTGCGCTGAGTTATGAGAGTGAAGAATTAATATATTTTCTTTTGCGCAGGAAATTAAGAGAAATTTGATAAGTGAAAACGGCACGCAGTAGAAAAAACCCGATTTGGTCAGACGTAGTAGCTGGAGTTCGTAATTAAATTCTAAACGATATAATGGGTTTGAAACTTATTTTACTATCATATTGTGCAACATTTTCTACATATATATGACACGAAATTGAAGAAAGCGAAATTTTATAAAAAGCTTTTGATTTTAAACTATCCGTCACTTTATCGTTTGAGAAATAAAAAGTCTATTTCCAGATTGTATTTAATAACAAATAAGTAAAAGACATCACAAAGTTAAACGATTGTAAAGTAAAGGAATGTGTTCAGGAGTACAAATCTTTCGTAATGCACGTTTATAAACTGAAATCAAAGATTCAAATAGCTCTAAAAATCCACTTACTTTCATTGAAATAAGTGAATAAATCCTTCGTTCGCACATACTCGCTTAATTAC